>NW_024121987.1:5223973-5402129 GCF_016745375.1 Pimephales promelas
ACAACTTCAGGGTGAGTAAAGCCGGGTTCACACCGCGAGTGACAATGTCGCTGTGTGTCGCTAGGCTCTGTGCTGTGATTTCACTTGTGGGCATTCGTAGTGCTGTTGCTCTAATGTTATTGGTAGACTGCATGTCCTGCCATATCTATACAAAATACCATCACAAGTGATATATACAACTATATAATTTTAATTTTACTTGAAATAAATGACTTTTGAGGCTAAAAAGAAAAGTATGCTGTTGGGAGAGTGTTTTTTATATTAACACAGCAGTTTCAGTGGATTCAATCATTTACTAGATTAACGATCGATCATCAATCAAATTAAACTCACTCATACTGTCACACATTTTTAAAACATCATTCAAATTTGACAAATAATCAATTTTCTTGTCCCTAATAGTCAACGTAATACAGGGGAATTGTAAAATGAACTGCAGCAGTAGTGCTAAACATGCATCATAAAATTACAACACTCAGACTATAACGATAAATGTATGAATTAAACACACTGAGACTGTCAACAGTTTATTTTCCATGCATCATTTTATTATCCATGTATGTGGTTAGTCAAATCATAAAAACATGAAATCATCCTCGAACTCTTCTGTCTTGCCTGCACTCGAGACAGTGACGCGTGATTTCCACTGAAAGTCTCCTTTCCTATTGGTTATCGCTCGTGAAAATCGCTTCTCATTTGCATAAAGTTGAAATTTCTCAACTTTTGTCGCTTTTTTATCTTGTCGCTTGACACGCCCACATTCTGTCGCCAATGGTCACTGTCGCTTGTGTCGCCGGAAGTTGCCAGAACTCCATTGAAATGAATGGGATCATGTCACTTTGTCACTGCGTGTCGCTGCCATTGTGAACTGGGCTTTAGTGATGACAAAATTTTTGGGTGAACTATCCGTTTAAAGGACAAGTTCGGTATTTTACAATTAAAGCCCTGTTTTAAGATCGTCCCTGATGAAATAGAATAGTTAAGATTGTTTTTTAGACAAATGCTCCTGTCATGAGAATTTTTGTATTCTGTGTTAGCACCCCCCCCCCCCCCCCCCCACACCTTTATAATGAAAGCATAGGTGCACTCGAACAATCATTCATTAAAACGCATAAAACTTTAGTTTACAAAGACGTGAAACTCATCGAGTGGTCTGGGGTGTTCACTGATATGCTCACACAAAAATCGCTGCAAAATATGCTTTCCAACAGGTTTTATCGTAGTTTTTGTCCAAGTCCATTTTCTTCCTGTTTTTGGTCGAAGTCCACAGTAGTCGATTGTCGAATTTACGTGCACGATGCTTAGTTATCTAGTTACCAATGATCACGCACGTGAACTCGACAATTTACTACTGTGGACTTCGACCGAAAACAGGAAGAAAATGAAGTCGGACAAAAACTACGATAAAACCTGTTGGAAAGCATCTAAGTAAAAATATAATGAATAAATAATAGAATGTATATTTAATAAAAAGCTCCTCTCTAGAGTTAATTTCCCTAAGGAATTACCATGTTTATGGACAGTGGGTCGCTTCCCTCTGGTGAAAAGCATTGCATCTTTCAAATCATATACCTTCTGATGTTTATTTCGTGCTATAACTAGTAGTAAAGCAGGAGAGATGATCGGTTCACATGTTTTCCATTTTGCCACATTAAAGAGCATAAAAATGGCTTTATTTAAATTTTGTGATTAAAAAATACAGAATTTGAAAGCTGAGACCTTGTTTTTATCAAAATAACTAAGCTTATTGCGATTAGTGGACAGGAGGCGTGCTACATAAATAATGGTAAACAATATTTACAACGTTTGTAAAATTATTACCTTTATCTGGGCGTGAATCTCTGAACAGTGGTTATCCTTTATTTGCTGTAACAGATTAGATGGGTTTGTCACATTTGCTGAAACATTTTTTTTCATCTGCATGTTTTGCATATTGTATTCCCGGCTTCAACCACTCCTGAATCATTTTTAGATTGCCAAAATGCTCCCAAATAGTTTAATTAATTTGCTTCTTTGGTGGATACAATTTAGGAAGATTTGGTGGATACAATTTCACAATGTTTTCATTTGATGTGCTGAAAGTAAATGCTATGCAAGTGCCCCACCTTACCTAAACACCTGTAGTGAACTCAGCTAACAATCTCACAGAGCATCCACGCAGAGGACACGGCTCACGCAAGTAGTTGATCCCAGTTTGAAAACCCACTTTCATAGGGTTCATTCAAGGTGCTTAAAGTGCTTGGAGTCCTTGAATTAGATTTTTTTCCTGGAAAGCCCTTGAAAACAGGCATATTTATAAAAAAGGTACTTGAAAAGTGCTTGAATTATTGTCTTTCAATAATTCAAGCACTTTTAAGTACCTTTTTTATAAATATGCCTGTTTTCAAGGGCATTCCAGGAAAAAAATCGAATTTATATATATATATATATATATATATATATATATATATATATATATATATATATATATATATATATACTATATAGTCCAAACTAAAAGAACCATGACTAGTAAAATTAGTTTTTTTGTAAACTTAGAAAATAACCCTCTCTTAAACATGCTTAAGAAATGTGCTCATAATAACGTTAAGCAGAAAAAAAGATAAAACAAACACAACAAAACAAAACAACCAACAAGACAGAAATTTATTAACAGACCCTATCTCCAAGATTCCAAGATTGTGGCCATGATTGAACTAAATTTATACAAGAGATTATATTGTGGCCATGATTGAACTAAATTAATATGAGGAAATGAATTAGTATAATATGGCCATGAATTAATAAGTTGTGGGATCAGTATCAAATGAAAATTCTGTCATCATTTATTCACCTTCATGTTTTTCCAAACTAGCGTAAGTTTCATCAAGGAACTTTTAGAACATCAACATCAAGGAGACGTTTGGCAGAAAGTCTGAGCTGCTCTCTTCCATAAAATGAAAGCTGATAAATAAGATAATGAAAGCTGAAAGCTAACCTTTGTTTATCACACGGCTCTGTGGAATACTTGATTCTGAATGGTCAGTCACGCCATCCAGCGGTATGTTATTCCCAGATAACAACCTCTGAAAACATACCTCGTTACTAACGTAACCTCAGTTCTCTCTAGAAGAGGAAACAAGTACTGCATATTATCTTATGCTAGGGGAAAACCTCTTTTCCTCGAGATATTGTAACCAAAAATGTATTCTTCATTTTTAATTATTGCAAAACGCGTTGCTATTGGCTGTCCTGCGGCAACTGCAGCAGCCTATCGAGAGCGGCCCTTTGGTGATGGTCCAATGGGGGTGTTTCCCACCCATTGCGTCACGCTCCCGCCAAAGCAGGCGTGGCCTAGCCCTATGAATATAGCTTGATGGGCTGATATCACTGGTTATTCATCGCCGAAGCGAACCAGCGTGTAGCAGGCACGGCAAGATACGCAGTACTTACCCTCTTCTAGAGAGAACTGAGGTTACGTTAATAACCAGGTACGTTCTCTTACGAGAGGTTCTCTTGTACTGCGTAATATCTTACACTAAGGGAACACTATGCAAAACCGCATGCATGTAGGGATCCAACACCAAAGTCCCAAGGGGCAAATGCCCGGGCCTCATATAGTGCATAATCACCATGAACTCACAGAGAGTCCAAGAAGAGAGGCTAGCAGCATCACTCTCAAATAATTTAGCCACAAGAAAGGCTATTCATTGTAATAGTGTCACACACATTCAGGGTGAAGAGAAAAACTTCAGCCTGTACTGAGTGATAGTATGGGCATTATTTTCCCTCGGGAAAAACTCAAAGCCCGTTGAGCGGTGCTCAAGCGAGTGCAGTACTCTGCGCCGAAACGACGGGCCAGGTGGTACTTGACTTTTAAACCGACAGCAATTTAGCTTGTAAGGCGGGAACTTCTAGGTTATAAAACCTTATAAATGTAGACGGGGAGGCCCAGCCTGCCGCCATACAGATATCTTGTAAAGAGATACCACTAGACCACGGCCACGATGAGGCCTTGCCTCTGGTGGAGTGTGCTCTAACACCAAGGGCCCTATTTTAATGATCTGAAACGCAAGTGTCAAAGCGAATGGCGCAAGTAACTTTGTGGGCGGGTCCCGGCGCTGTTGCTATTTTCCCGGCAGGATAAATGCCTCTTGCGCCTGGCACAAATCTAAAAGAGGTTGGTCTGAAGTAGCTTCATTATTCATAGGTGTGGTTTGGGCGTAACGTGAAATAAACCAATCCGAGCGCCATCCAACATACCCTTTAAGAACAGGAGCGCATGTTGCATGACGGATTGTTATTATAATGGCGGGTTTACCAGACTCACGCCAGGAGCGTTCACAGCCGATGAGACCGACGTTCTTGTCAGGACAGTGAAAGCCAGAGAGGTGACGTTGTATGGGGATGGGAGAAACTCTCGCACATCAGCGTTGGTTAAACATTATAGCCTATAGTATGTTTCTTGCCACTATTGGGCAAACAGGTCTGATCCTTCAGTACTACAATTAGCCTTAAAAAGTGGGTAATTCGTTTTTTTTTTCATCTTCATGAACCACAATGATTTCCCTTATGTGTTAATATTTTTCCTTGTTATAATGTATGTGTCACAGTCCTTCGTCTGCACCAGTCTGTCTCCGTCATCAGCACTACACTCCCCAGGATCCTCTTGTCTCCTCTCCTGAACTCACTCCCTCATTAGCCACCTGTTCCTCGTTTGGTTCATCTGTCTCACCTGTTTGCACCTCTTTATGTTTGATTCTTGCCTGTATTTAGTTCAGTTCAGTTTGTCTTTGTCGGTCGATGTTGAATGTTACTCGGTGTTACCCTGTCTTCCTGCCTGTATTTTGAATTAAATTAGTATCTTCGTGTGAATCTGGACTCCTCCTGTTCCTTCGGCCTGCACTCTTGCACCACACCGTGACAGATCGACCGACCGCCAAAACATGGATTTTGCAGCAGTGCAACTTCTCCTCCTGGAGCAGGAGGATCAATCCCTCGAGGCCCACACACAGAGGTATTTGGACTTGGTACCTCATGTTCACTATGATGATACCAGCCTCTGTGTGTTTTTCCGGGCAGGCCTAAATGCTGACACCCAGGCACGCCTGCCCGGAGACGGGCCTCGAGGGGACTTCGCGGCCTATGTGGAGTGGGTGCTGGTGTCATGTGGATCTTCCTTCACCGTGGATGACGTCACCAGCCCCACTCCAACGCTCGAGCCCCCCTCTCCGCTGGTTCCGCCCAGCCCCGCCGAACTCGAGCCTTCCTCATCGCTGGTTCCGTCCAGCCCTGTCCAGCCTGAGCCCTCCTCATCGCTGGTTCCGTCCAGCCCCGCCGAACCCGAACTCTTCTCCTCGCTGGTTCCGTCCAGCCCCGCCGAGCCTGAACCCTCCTCATCGCTGGTTCCGTCCAGTCCTCCCGAGCCTGAACTCTCCTCATCGCTGGTTCCGTCCAGCCCTCCCGAGCCTAAACTCTCCTCATCGCTGGTTCCGTCCAGCCCTCCCGAGCCAGAACTCTCCTCATCGCTGGTTCCGTCCAGCCCTCCCGAGCCTGAACTCTCCTCTCCGCTGATTCTGTCCAGCCCCGTCCAGCCAGTTCCAGAGACCATCCAGCCAGCGCCAGAGACTGTCCAGCCAGCGCCAGAGACCGTCCAGCCAGCGCCAGAGACTGTCCAGCCAGCGCCCATCCAGCCAGCGCCCGTCCAGCCCGAGCCCGTCCAGCCTGAGCCCGTCCAGCCCGAGACCGTCCAGCCCGAGACCGACCAGCCCGAGACCGGCCCTTCTGTCCAGCGAGAGACGGTCCACTCCCCGTTTGTCCCTAATCCGGGGACTCAGCCCAAATATTTTTTGGGGGGGGGCTCAGTGTCCCAGCCACGGCCGCCCGAAGGTTCCTCACCGCCCTGGCCGCCCGAAGGGTCCTCACAGCATGCTCCGTCCTGGCCACGCCTTCAGCCTGCTACACCTCGCCCCCAGCCTGCTCCGCCTTGGCCACGCCTTCAGCCGGCTCCACCATATCCTGCTCCGCCCTGGCCACACCCTCATCCTGCTCCGGTAGGCGTGACCTCACGCCGTAACCTCAATGGGGAGGGGGGGTGGGCGCCCTGCAGGCTGTGGAGGGCGTGGTCTGGAGGAAGCCCTCCACAGCCTCCAGGGCGCCCACCCCACCTCCCCATTGAGGTTACGGCGTGAGGTCACGCCTACCGGGAGGGGGGAGTGATGTCACAGTCCTTCGTCTGCACCAGTCTGTCTCCGTCATCAGTAGGGATGGGTATCGTTAAGGTTTTATCGGTATTACTACTCTTACCGATACCGCTTATCGATCCGGTACTTTAACGGTATTCTTATCGGTTCTTTTTGGTGTTTTTTTTAAAGAATTAAGAACATAATTAAACTCTATATTTTGAAATGTAAAATAGAAAAAGCAAAACGAAGAAAAATATATTTTTGTTATGCAGCAATGTGCAGGCTTTTTTGTTTTATATACAAAAAGGACACATAAGAAAAAAAACAAGTAAAAACACAAGAATAAAATCAATCAAAGATACAAATTATATAAAAAAGTGCTTTAATTTCAGAAAGGTGTACTAACATATCTTTTCAGGTAATTGTTTCTGTCTGAAAAGAAACCTAATTTAGTAATCAAATATAAAATAGCACTGTATAGTTTATCATAGATAGATTAATGCTTATTAAATCTAAAGTTACTTATTCAAAAGCTGTGAGTGATGTTTTCTGCCTTTTGTTGTTTGATTTGTATTAATGGCTGAATCGTCAGCAGGTTTATGCTATTAGACTGCTGCCCCTTTAAGACCGAGAGCAAATCTAATCGGTAACCGGTAACTGAAGCACCATCAATTTCTCCCTATTATTTACGTCCATTTAAGACATAATTGTGTTTAAGTGAATACACTGTGTTTAAGAGAATCTCAGAGCTGGTCATTTTGACATTTGTATATTTGATAGTTAAGGAGGACACACGAAGCCCAAAGTATAGGCTACTTTTCTTGTCTCGTTGCAGTCCGTTTCGGAGCGCGCACCGCCTTGTGAACAGGCTCTTGCGCAGGCTTTTGTGTTTTTAATAGCCATTTTTTGATCTTGCAACAGTAGAAGACAGCATTTTGCAACAATCGCCGATCGTGCTGATTCTGACGGTACGTTTGGGTACAGCGAATGAGCGAAACACCTTAATGAGCGCCAGCTGCAAGCGGCAGCTCCTCCAGTAGCTTTGTTTGTGCTCTCGTGTTTTTAGTGTTTTTATAGCCCATTTTTATCTTAAATGTTAGTATTTATAGATATATATGTTTAGTATAGTGTTGTTTTTTATCATATCTTTATTTTTATTTTTACCGAATATGGACTTCATATTACTGAATAACGATCACGGACTTGTTTACATGAGAGACCAGCTGGTTGCCCTCAGGACTTCGGCCAGTGCCGGCGTTGTACCACATCTACCTCGGAATCTGAGACGGCCATACCGCGGATGTCGGGCGGGCGCTAAAGTGAAAGCTAGGCGCAGGGAGAAGCTGTGGAGATTTAAGCCCTTTGTTCCATCAGTGGTCATGGGGAATGTCAACTCACTGGCTAACAAAACCGATGAATTGGCTGCATTGGCGAAGAATGTGAGGATCTACAGGGAGTGCAGTTTACTGTGTTTCACCGAGACATGGCTAACAACTAGCATCCCGGACGCCAACTTGGACTTACCTGGCTTCACTACAGTCAGAGCAGACAGAGATACGAGGGCTAGTGGGAAGCGCAAGAGAGGGGGGCTTGCGATATTTATCAACAATAGATGGTGTAATCCTGGACATATTACTGTGAAGATGACAACCTGTGTTAGGGACATTGAGCTGTTGGCTGTAAGTCTGCGTCCTTACTACATGCCTAGAGAGTTTTCACACACTATCGTGGTTTGTGTTTACATTCCCCCGCGAGCACAAGCTGAAGTCGCATGTGACGTCATCCACTCGGTTGTCGCGAGACTGCAGACACAGCACCCAGAAGCTTTCATGATTATTTCTGGGGATTTTAACCACGTCACACTGGACTCCTCACTGTCTGCTTTTTATCAGTATGTTGACTGTACCACCAGAGGAAATAGAACTATTGACTTATTGTATGCTAATGTTAAGGATGCATACACTGCAATTTCTCTACCACCACTGGGGAGATCAGACCATAATCTTGTTTTTTCTCCAACCTCACTATAAGCCCAAAGTTGTAAGGGAACCCATCACCATACGTTCTTTCAGGAAATGGTCTCCTGGGGTGGAGGAAGCCCTGCAGGACTGTTTTCAGTGTACCGATTGGGGAATGCTGCAGGAGGCGTATGGGGAGGACATTGATGGTATCACTGGCTGTACAACCGACTACATTAACTTCTGTATGGATATTGTTGTTCCTACTAGATCTGTACGCTGTTTTGCCAACAACAAACCCTGGATCACAAGCAACATCAAATACCTCCTCAACCAGAAGAAGAGGGCTTTTATGATTGGTGACAGGGAACAGTTAAGATGCATACAGAGGGAGCTTAAGTTCCGGCTGAAAGAAGCGAAAGATGTTTACAGAAGGAAAATGGAGCAGAAGTTACGGCAAAACAGTATGAGGGAGGTGTGGGAGGGCATGAAGACCATCACTGGCTGTGGTTTGAAGCGTGGGAACCTTGTGGAGGGGGATGTGGAAAAGGCCAACCAGTTTAATGCATTTTTTAACAGGTTCGATTGCCCTGTGTCCTCCACTACCGCTGCTACCGGGGCATGTACTGCTGTTATTTCCACACCTTACCCGCCTGCATGCAGTGTTATTAACAGCGCTGGATGTGAGATTAATATCCCACTTCCATTACCCATTATCACAGCAACCCAAGTGAGCGGGGAGTTGAGAAGGCTCCGTCCCAGTAAAGCGGCTGGCCCAGACGGAGTAAGTCCAAAACTGCTCAAAGCCTGTGCTAGAGAGCTTGGTGACCCATTACAATATATTTTCAACATGAGTCTGCATTTGGGGAAGGTTCCTGTGCTGTGGAAGACGTCCTGCATTGTGCCAGTACCAAAAAAGCCACACCCTAAGGAGCCAAATGATTTTAGGCCAGTTGCCCTGACATCCCACGTTATGAAGACCATGGAGCGGCTGCTGTTACACCACCTCAGACCACAGGTCCACCATGCGCTTGACCCTCTGCAGTTTGCATATCAGGAGAGGGTGGGGGTGGATGATGCCATTCTCTTTCTGCTCCATCGGTCTTTTTCATACCTGGATAGGGGTGGCAACGCGGTGAGAATCATGTTTTTTGATTTCTCTAGCGCATTTAATACCATCCAGCCCCCACTATTGAAGGACAAACTGAAGGAGATGGGTGTGGACTTAAAACTAATAACGTGGGTGACGGACTATCTTACTGAGAGGTCACAGTACGTTCGTCTGAGAGAATGCACCTCTGAGAGAGTGTTCAGCAGCACGGGAGCACCACAGGGGACAGTGCTCTCCCCGGTCTTGTTCACACTCTACACCTCGGAGTTTAAGTACAACTCAAAATTGTGTCACATACAGAAGTATTCTGATGACACTGCAATCGTGGGGTGTATTAAGAACGGAGATGAGGGGGAGTATCGGACACTGATTGATGAATTTGTGAGGTGGTGTAGATTTAACCAACTACAGCTGAACACTGAAAAAACGAAGGAGATGGTGATCGACTTTCGGAGACCGAGGCCCCAACTGCAGCCTGTATTTATCGAAGGTGACTGTGTGGAGGTGGTCCAGTCTTACAAATATCTGGGGCTGCAGTTGGACAACAGACTGGACTGGTCCAAAAACATAGATGCTTTATATAGGAAGGGACAGAGTAGACTATATTTTCTGAGAAGGTTAGGCTCCTTCAATATCTGTCAGAAGCTACTGCAGATGTTTTATCAGACAGTTGTCGCTAGTGTCCTCTTCTATGCCGTAGTATGTTGGGGGAGCGGCATTAAAAAAAGGGACACCATGCAGCTGGATAAGCTGGTGAAGAAGGCTGGTTCAGTGGTGGGGGTGAAACTTGACTCTTTAACATCCGTGGCAGAGAGGAGGACACTTAGTAAATTTTCTTCTATCCTGGAAAATGCCTCTCACCCACTGCACAACATCATTGTTGGACAGAAGAGCACCTTTAGCGACAGGATGCTCTCTTTGTCCTGCTCCACCGACAGACTGAGGAAGTCTTTTGTCCCTCAGGCGATACGGCTTTATAACGCATCCCTGTAATTTAATTTTTTGGATAGTTTTTAATTGTTATTAATTGTTGCTACTGGAAACTTGAATTTCCTTAACGGATGAATAAAGTATTTATCTATCTATCTATCTATCTACAGCGCTCCGCAGTGCTGTGAAGTAAAGGAAGTTTAAGCTGGACAGATCATGCGTCTTGTTTTTTTAACGGTTTTATCTCAAATATCTTCTTTTTATAATCTTTGGAAGCCGCAATACAAAATATATTAGAATAATATCCCACATCTAAAGTGTAACCACGTTGAATGTTTAGTTCTGTCCTCATTGTCACTCATTAAGCAGGGCTGTCGTGTTGCGCGTGCTGTGGCTTTGCGTGAGAGATCGCTCTCTCTCTTCTCTCTCTCTCTCCCTGCTGAACTGCGAATTTCAAATTTGCATCACAGACAAATGGTTTAATTAAAATATAGTTTATAGAAAAGGCTGGCGATATAAACATGTTCAAGATAACGTCTTTATAGGAATGATAAATAATTTCTCCAGTACCGACAGCAGAACCGATAACGTCCGAGCTTATCGATACAGCGGTCTTTCAAAATTCAGCACCGGGGCCCGTTTAATACCGGGTTTCGGTACCCATCCCTAGTCATCAGCACTACACTCCCCAGGATCCTCTTGTCTCCTCTCCTGAACTCACTCCCTCATTAGCCACCTGTTCCTCGTTTGGTTCATCTGTCTCACCTGTTTGCACCTCGTTATGTTTGATTCTTGCCTGTATTTAGTTCAGTTCAGTTTGTCTTTGTCGGTCGATATTGAATGTTACTCGGTGTTACCCTGTCTTCCTGCCTGTATTTTGAATTAAATTAGTATCTTCGTGTGAATCTGGACTCCTCCTGTTCCTTCTGCCTGCACTCCTGCACCACACCGTGACAGTATGATTTGCAAAAATAAAAACTACTGCATCTGTGTTGATGAGAGAATCAGTGTATGCGCGTTGTGTACCCACTACATTATGGGCAAGCATGCGCGCTTAAAATAGCATTATGAACAACGCGCAACGCGCCACTGACTTTAGACCTGTTTTTTTCTGGTCAGTGACGCAATTGTTATCTGGAAGTGTAAAATAGCACCAGGGAATGTTTGCGCCGAAACACGCCTCCTTTTTGCGCCAATCCGCCCAGGGAGCGCAAGTTCATTCCCTAGTTTACCGACGCGCGTCTGTGGAGGGAAAAATCTCGCTTTGCGCACGTGCAAAATAGGAATGAGACATGCGTTTGTGTATAAAGTCATTTGCGCGGGGTGCAAGATAGGGCCCCAAAGGTCACTCAAGTCCCTTTGTCCCTTTGTAGTGTATGCCATTGCTATGGTATCAACTATCCATCTGGATAGGGTCTGTTTCGAAGCGGCTAGGCCCTTGAACGGCTAGGCCCATTTCGACTGCTGAACGAAATGAAAAGCTGCTCAGTCTGTCTGAAAACAGACGAGCGAGATACGTAGGCCTTTAACGCACTTACTGGGCAAAGGAGGTCTTTGCTTTCTTCCTCATTATGAACCGGTAGGGCAGACAGGGAGATAACCTGGGCCCTTAACGGTGTGTTGAGGGATTTAGGTACGTATCCGTGTCTTGGTTTGAGTATGACTTTTGAGTCGTTTGGCCCGAATTCCAGACACGTTGCGCTTATTGATAGCGCTTGCAGATCCCCTATGCATTTTACTGATGCAAGAGCCATGAGTAGGGCTGGGCAATATGGCGATATATATCGTTACCGCGATAGAAAACGTCAGACGTAACAGATTTTTTTATTCCGTGTATACCGCGAAATGCAAATAAGGGGGCGTGGTTAACTCCCGTGCAGCGCGCGTGAGACTGATGCTGAGATTTGTCAAAGAAACATGGAGAAAGCAGATCAAGAGGATCCACAAAGGAATTACATTTTCTAAAGGATTGTTGTTAACGTGATATGTTCGGGGGAAAGGCAGCCGTCAACTTGAGCAGAGCAGCAGCACCCAGGCTACAGTTTAGAGGAGTGCACGTTCGCAACGGGGTAAGCATGAAGTTACTTGATAACAACATTTCATAGGCTATATCAATATCATTATGAGAAATAACCTTAAATAATGTATAGTTATCCGCTTCTTTCCTTCTCTTATGTATAGTTACTTTTTAAACATGAAAATCGCATTCAGCATGAATGAACATCCTGCTTGTTAAAACGAATGTATAATCCTGTTTCTGAGGCAAAATTACTAAATATGCAGCGCGCGTTATATATTTTTTAACTCCAAACAATTGCCTACTGAACCAGTTGATAAAATCTTCCTTTGATTCGATCCGTGATTACAATTTCACTCTCAAATTAATCGATCGCATTTTGTTGATGTTAAGACGCGCGCGTGCACATGCACTGAGAGGAAGCGCGCGGTGTTCGACGCACTGTTATAAGGTGTGTATAATTTAAACTACTTAGTCAACACTAACAGTAGCTGCGGTTTGGTTTTCATATTGCTGCTCTCCTTCTTGTCACTTCTGAACTGACGGGTTGCCAGATATAACAAAAAGAGCAAAACAAGCCCGTTAAAACAACAGTGTGTGCAGTCTCCGGTTGTGCAGGAATACCCTTCTCCGTTGAAAACGCAGTATAATAAGCACATGTGGTAAAAAAAATATTATAATTATATTATATATATTATAATTATATTATAAACTGATTGATGAAGTAAAGCAATGCATGAGATTGAAAAATTATTTAAAGTTGAAATGCACCTATGATATCATAACATATCAATCTGTTGTGGGAAGTTCATCTAAGTTTATGAGTGTTTTTTGTTTACTATATTTTGATATAAAAATAGTTTACCAAATAAATCATTTACCAAATAAAATAAAAATAAAACAAGGTGACATACTTTTCATTTCTAAAGTATTTGGGCTTATTTAAAGCCCTTTTTGTCGATTTTTTTTTTAATAACTATATCGTGAAATATATCGTTACCGTGAAATAAAATTAGTCATATCGTGAAACACAATTTTGGTCATATCGCCCACCCCTAGCCATGAGGAACACTGTTTTGAAAGTCAAGTGTTTCATATCCGATGTACGGATTGGCTTGAATGGGGCTACTTTCAGGGCTTCTGCACTATGGAAAGGTCCCACATGGGGATAGATGGGGGTCTAGAAAGGATTCATCCACTTAGCTCCTTTTAGGAAATGATTAACCAGATCATTTTTCTACAGTGACAGGCCAGATGCAGGCTTTGTAAATTCTGCAATGGCCGCCACATAGACTTTGAGAGTGGATGGGTACCTCCCCTTATCCAGTAGCTCTTGAAGGAAGGAAAGTACCTCCGTTACCCCGCTGCTTGTGGGTGGAAAACCTAGGGTTTTGCACCAGTTAACAAACACTGACCACTTAGAGGCATAGAGACATCTGGTAGATGGTGCTCTGGCCTGCGTGATAGTGTTTAGCACTCCCTCGAGGGGGTTTGTGGGTACCGGTTTATGGTAATTTTGCCCATGGTCTGAGAGAGGTCTTTCCTCGTCGGATTCGTCCATGGGGCAGTGCTCGTCAGCTGCATTAGGACGGGAACCATTCCTGGTTCGTCCAGAGGGAAGCCACAAGGACCACAGAGCATCTGGTGAATGGGATCATGATTCGTGATTGAGAGCATCTGATTCGTTCCAACACTTGAGGCAGGAGCGAAACTGGGGGGAATGCATAGAGCGGGCAGCTGGGCCAGACGTGGATGGGGACCTGCCCTTATACAGCATCTCTTGTAGGAAAAGACAAGCAAAGGCGACACCTCACACGACCGTGGGTCCAGATTTTTGTCGGTGCACCATTTGGAGAACACAGACCATTTAGACGCATAGAGCTTCCTAGTAGAAGCGTAGTAGAATGAAAAGGTTACACGTCGTTGGATGACGCTAGCTCGCAGGGTGGCTGAAGGTGGCAGAAGGCTGGCTTCTTCAGTCTCCGGTAGCTCGCTAGAAGGTGTCTTCTCGACGGCTTCTTCTCAACACAGCGGAAGCGTATAACTCGCTGAAGAATGAAATAATCGACTTGATAAGCCTACGAGAGCTCCTTTTATACTCTCTAGCCACGCCCATTCTGGCAGGCTCTGACGCAATAAATGAGAGCATGCCTGCTTCTCATTGGTCGCGGGCCCTTTCATAGGCTTAAGCAGTTCTCTGTGTGCGAACCAATGAGCTGCTAGCTAGCCCGCACATGGTCTGCTGCAAAGGAACTGTGTTGACAATGGATACAAATTATGGAATCATTTTTTGGATCCAACTTCTCAGAAAAGATGAATATTTCCTGTAGCGTAAGCTAGCTTACGCAATACGAGAGAACATCTCGTAAGAGAACATTATTTTGTATTTATCTGGGTTGCCATAAAAACGGCACTTGTGTGCAGGTAAACGGGACATGATACCGACTTGTTTACTGCAGAATACACTGGACCAGTCACATTTCTTGGAACTGAACGAGTGAGAAATTTTGGTGAAAGTCTGGCCGTGGCGAGACTTGAACACCGTCGTTTTCCTAGAAGGGCTAGGAAGACAAATGAACACTGGGCTGTGGGCATTTTATTGCACTCACTTTAAGAATTACTGAAATAAATGAACTGTTCCATGATATTCCGATTTTTTTTTTCACCTGTATATTTAATGTTCGAAAGAAGGGAGAAAATCATGACTGTTTCAAAAGACATAAGAAACCTTTAATGAAAAAGTGAACTATTCCTTTACAAGTCATTTTTTAATTTTTTTATTTTTGTGCCCACCGGGACCACTTCTTGAGACTTTCTTTCCAACGCCTATGTAAATTAAAACCAAGGTACACTGACCCTAATTTCTGACTTCCTCGATGTCACAGTCCCTCGTCTGCACCAGTCTGTCTTGTCATCAGCACTACACTCCCCAGGATCCTCTTGTCTCCTCTCCTGAACTCACTCCCTCATTAGCCACCTGTTCCTCGTCTTGATCATCTGTTTCACCTGTTTTCACCCCATTATGTTTGTTTCACCTGTGTATTTAGTTCCCTCAGTGTTACTCAGTCATTGTCGGTGGATGTAAGTGTTTGCTGTGTTTTGTGGATTCCCTACACGCCTTCCTGTATGTACCAGTTCCTTGGAGTTGCTTTATTAAATGTTAGAATTGGAGCACTCTCTCTCGGATTCCTTCTTCCACCCGCACTATACCGTGACAAATCGACCGACCACAACAACATGCACTTTTCAGGGGATTCTCCAGCCGATGAGGCGGCCTCGTTTGATCCTCATCCCCAGGAGGCCTGCACTTAACACCAGTCCAGCCAAGCCTGTACTTCACGCCGGATCTGTCGAGCCCAAGGCAGTATGCGTCATGCCCGCCAAGCCTGAGACTGTAAGTGCAGAGCCCGTTAAGCCTGAACTCCCCTCATCGCTGGTCCCGTCTAGCCCCACCGAGCCTGAACTCTCCTCATCGCTGGTTCCGTCCAGCCCCCCCGAGCCTGAACTCTCCTCACCGCCGCGGCCGCCCGAAGGGTCCTCACCACCATGGCCGCCCGAAGGGTCCGCACCGCCGTGGCCGCCCGAAGGGTCCTCACCATCACGGCCGCCCGAAGGGTCCTCACAGCTTGCTCCGCCCTGGCAGCGCCTTCAGCCTGCTCCGCCCTGGCCACACCTTCAGCCTGCTCCGCCCTGGCCACGCCTTCAGCCTGCTCCGCCACGCCCTCAGCCTGCTCCGCCCTGGCCACGCCTTCAGCCTGCTCCACCATGCCCCCAGCCTGCTCCGCCCTGGCCACGCCTTCAGCCTGCTCCACCATGTCCTGCTCCGCCCTGGCCACACCCTCATCCTGCTCCGCCCTGGAGGCTTTCTCCTCCAGACCACGCCCTTCACAGCCTCAAGGGCGCCCACCCCCAGCCCCCCCCCCCCCATTGATGTTACGGCGTGAGGTCACGCCTACCGGGAGGTCATCAGCACTACACTCCCCAGGATCCTCTTGTCTTCTTTCCTGAACTCACTCCCTCATTAGCCACCTGTTCCTCGTCTTGATCATCTGTTTCACCTGTTTTCACCCCATTATGTTTGATTCATCTGTGCATTTAGTTCCCTCAGTGTTACTCAGTCATTGTCGGTCGATGTAAGTGTTTGCTGTGTTTTGTGGATTCCCTACACGCCTTCCTGTATGTACCAGTTCCTTGGAGTTTCTTTATTTAATGTTAGAATTGGAGCACTCTCTCTCGGATTCCTTCTTCCACCCGCACTATACCGTGACACTCACACCATCCACATCCTTTCTATTTCTTTTTCTCTGTCCCTTTCTGTCTGTTTCTCTGGAGGAGAAACCATTTTCCCAGAGGGATGAGGTTGAGATGAGAGTTGGCACTAGAGGGTGAAAGGGCAGGTGCAGAATTAGATGGCAAACTCTAGATATGGGTTAAGGTTGCCCCCTTTTTGAACCCAGCCTGCTCTTGCCCCCACCCCTCAGGTCCAGATCAGAGCTTAGGCTATGTTACCAACTCTGTGATAAAAATCTGAAAGAAGGCAAAGATCTGAGAAATAGTGAAAGAAATGGACAGAAAGAAATTATGCCTCTCTGACCTCAAACACACCTTTAGACTGGGCCCTCTTTGAATGCATGAGACGTAAACCATTGCAAAGACCCATTCAGCCTAATTTATGAGACTCAATCTGTGGTAGCATAAAGTAATGGATAGAACCATTTGAGAGACTTTCAAAGTGATTTCACAGTAACCTTAGTCGCATTTACGGTTGCTTAGACATAAACTTTAGGCATAAGTGGGCATGAGACTGTTATCTTTATAAAGCTGAAAAGATTTTGAGATTTGAGTGCTGGCTAGTGTAATTCAAACCTTTCACTGCTTGATTGCTCACATCTATTTCCTAGATGAGGCTTATATGCATTATTTAGTGTATTATTTTATAGAAACTATTTTATAGGCACTAGAATACTTAATCTGTTAAAGTGTTAAAAACTTCAGCTTTAGTTTAGTTGTACCAAGGCTGCCAAACAAACTGGTCCTAGTCACCCTCCATTAGGCAACTGTGAGGTACACTATTTACATAGTGTAGGCTGTATACTGTAGGTAAGAGGGTGAAATAGGTGAAGGAGTCCTACACATTCAACAGCCTTTGCGTAACTAAAACCTGAGCCATGGCAATGGGCATGTTGATCCTCCCTGGAGATATTGGAAACACAGGAATGATAGCAGATTGGAGAATGCAAAGACAGGGATGAGAGGAGGAGAGTGTGAAGAAAATGAAAGGGGATATTGGTCTTACTGTCTTGGAGTAACCATAGCCTGGGACCTTGTTGTCTTACAAGGATGTAAGAAGGCAAAGGTATAGGGAAAATCTAAGTGCATCACTCTTTACAGACAAAAATGTCCAGGGCTCACTGAGGTGAAATGATTGGGTTTCACTCATAAAAGTCTTATCATGGACCCTGTAGTGAATTGTGTAAAAATATGTGGTATAGTGAATAGGTAATAAAATTGAACACTATGACTCTTGTTTAGTTGTCTCTTATTTTATCTTGTGTAACTTTCATTTGGAGAAAAAAAACAATGTTCTTCTCTGTCTCATGCAACCACTTACATCATTACCAGAGTAACCCATGTAGATATTCTAGTTGCCTACACTGACAGATCAGAGAAAGAAAAAAAAAATCGATTTCAACTGATGCAAAATGACTGTCGGCCCTAAAGACTGGATAACACAGATTCAAAACAGTTGTTTGGAGTGTGAACAAAGTCTAAGATTTTGTATCTCTGCTATGCCTTTCGAAGAGGCATTTACCCCAGGTTCATCCAGGGTGACTGCCACTGTAATACATGTACTGAAGTTGCTTTAGATAAAAAGCCAAATTGCTGACAAGTAAATAACAGATGAATTTCCTTGGGTCCCAGGAGATATTTGTGATGTTAAGTTGTAGATATCTAAATATTTAGCTAATGGTGATTGTTCATGTTATCTACCTGAAAACAGATCATGTGTATCTACCAACAAATGCAGTATCTACAGTAGACTCACTGTATGGCTCTACTATGAACAGTGCTTGGTGGCGACTGTCCGATCCCATCTTCAAGACTGATCTAAGCTCTGTTTGAGGAATCCAAGGCAGCTATGTTATCACTGCGAACACCCATTCGCCTTCATTTAAGGAGCTTAGCCACACTAAATGAGACCCTTGAGTGAGACTGTTCTTTCTCTCAGACAGAGTGGCACTTTGTATAGTGGGGGCAGTATTCCCATGGTGAAGGCAGGGAGCCACAGGCACCTACCCAGGCTCAGGCTCTGCTTTGTGGGGAGACTTTTCTGGACAGGCAGGGGAAATTACTTTGATTGGCTGTGTCGGTTACCGTAGCCCTCTAAAGCTAAAAGACTTTTTTTGTGGAGATTTTATTTAATTGTCCCTGCCGATCTCCTCTTATCTTTCCCACAATCCTTCAGCAAGATGGGAAAGAAGGGAGGGCAAAAAGGGGTGGTGGTGAGAACTTTCTCAGAGTTTAAAAACTCAGTGTGCTGTACAAGCACACAAACAGGTATACAAATACACAACCATGTCTTCTCACAAACACAACTCTATGGTCACTTTTTTTGGTGCATCGATATTAATTTTGTCTGTAAATTGGTTTGTATGAGTTGTCTTTCTTAAACATTTAAGTGTGCTTAATATTTTTGATGAAAACAACATGTTAACATACCAGGTTTTTTCAAGTATTTATCAAGTACAAGTTTACTGGGCTTTTGTAACCCATTAGCTCTGTTCCAAAACCTTGTGAGTAGACAAGTTCAGGGCCTTGCAGCTGCCTTTTAAAGGAACAAACCTCACTTTGAACTGAATTAAAAATTGGAACACTCTACATAGGCAGCATCTCACACACATTATAATGTAAAAGTATGATAAACTTGACCCCACAATTGATTCCAATAGTGTTAGCATATTGCTAAGCTAACTCAGTCCACCACTCGATCCACCTCTTTCCTGAACACAGAAGTCTCAGCCGACTCATGGCGGAATTATACTTTACATTTCTGGTCTCTGTTGTTTCTAGGGAAATTAGTGGATTTTACTGATTTAATAATTTAATTTTAAACCTATGAAAATGGTTTAAGAACAGCACATGGCTCCATAGTGCCATCCCTCTACAGTGTCGCAATGACTTTTTTTGTTACATACCCATGGAAGTTTAATGAGAGCGTAGATTCTCTTGTCAATCTTTGGCATAAAATGCATAACATATGGCGCCATTTAGACATCAGATTTGCATACTTCAGAAATTTCTATTTTTTATTGCAGTTGTGATAGTCAACAACAGCGTAGCATAACCCTGCGCTTATGTTTAACTAATTCAGACGCTTTTTTCACCAATACAACAATAAGTTCCTATGGTGACTGAAACAAGACAGCATTTAAACAGAGGTTAGAATCCATCATGGCAGCGCTCATTGGATACTCAGGAAAAAAGGTAAACAGCAGTCATTCTTAAGCCTGGTTCTGAGAACCCAACACTGCACATTTTTAATCAATCCCAGACAGCAAACTGACATTGAATCAACGTGGAAACGACGTCTCTCATGACATTGAAACAACGTTGATTTTGGTCATCGAATTAACGTTGAACCAACGTCAGACGCGGCATTCTTTATCTCTTTCCCCGCCAGCGTTTAAAAAAAAAGTTGCCAGCCACCGCCAGGGTTTTTGACGATTTTCGCTAAATTTTAATCGGGTTTTTGACGATTTTCGCTAAATAACAGCCCCGCTGAATATTTTCTTCCATGAATACATGAAGATGATATATATAAAAATAAAGATCTGAGCCTCTGCTTTTAGGCAAAAAAAAACGTTTTTATTTTATCTTCATTTGTTCTTTTTTTATTGCCTATTGAACAGAGGTAGGTTTTGTCAAAAACACAACATTTTGGACAAAAAACTGAGAAAAAGGTATTTTTATCAAACAAGTGCATTTAAAAGCAGAATACATTCAGATGTTGTTTCCTTCATATATAAAACTTTCCAAAATAAATTAAAAACATAAATAAATGTAAAATATATCAAATTTCCCAGGATGTAAGGGAAATGTAACTTTTGCAATAAAACTTTTGCCTCTGCCTCTCTGTGTTCTACCTGTGAATAATGAATAATTGGAATTAAAATAAACAGGCCTACACACACACACCCACACACACAAATACATATTACATTACACCTTCATATTTAGACAGCCACACATAAATGCCTGCACACACACATAAATATTATAGTGTCATAATATTATACGATCTATCTGCGGCACGTCCATGGCTAGAACTTTCTGTGACAACATGTGCATCTCTCTCACTGACTACTTCGTCCCGATCAGATTCAGAATTATCAAATAAAGAGTGATCGGACTCCGAGTCCATTAACCTCCAGTACTTCAGCCATATACCTCTGCATTGTCTGTCTGATACATTCTCACTACTCCACTGTTTGAGACGATTGCAATCTGTTTCTCTGATCAAAGAGTTGCGCACTCATTCAGAACATGCGTGCGGGTCTTCCTTACCGTATACCACCTAAAACACGGATACCCGGAAAATTCCGTGTTTGGCGGGGATGCGTTTTTTCATTAAACCCGGAAAATTCCGTGTTTGGCGGGGAAAGAGTTAAAGCTAAATGAAAATCGAAAATTGGTTTGCATTCATAACGTTGAAACAACGCGTTGATTTCAAGTTGATTTTCCGTTAGTTTTGAAAGAATGACGCGTGGTTCAACATTAATTCGATGAGCAAAACAATGTCAGATCAACGTTGTTTCGATGTCATATTTCCACGTTGATTCAATGTCAGTTTGCTATCTGGGATATTATCTAGGTAGTAGTAAACGTAGTATTTACAGTTTGCCAAAACTATTTATTTTTAAAAGTGCCTACTGTCTAGTTAAATAGTCTGTGTGAGTATGCCTACGATGGTTCAAAATGCTTTCTATGTAGGCAGTTCACTAGGTTTTCGAACAGAGCTAGGCCTATTGTATATTTTCTCTATGTTTGTTTTCTTCACAGTCGTTCTGTCTTTTTAACTAAAATCCAATCAGCATTTTGTTTTAACATAAATGGTTCAATCAACCAATCAACCACAATACAATCACAGGGTGTTGCAGCAAAAATAGCATGGGCTAAACACACATGCTTTTTTCCTCACTGCTCTCCACTCTTTTCAGGTACCACACTTTGGTAGCACGCTATGGCCGCCTAGCCCCACTTGCGGAAGTGGATTTGCGCCCTCTCTGCCATGTCCAAGTAGAGGTGCATTTCGGGGACCAGACAAAGCCCCTAGCGCTCAGATTGGATCAGACAGTGGGAGACCTAAAGAAGCAGTTGAGAGCCGTGGTCCAGCTACCTCCAAACAAGATACGTGTGTACTATATCGATCGGCAGCTTGGCTATGCGTTAGAGCCTCAGGAGATGAAATATGGAGCTCGAGCACTTCATTCCTACAGTATACGAGATGGAGATGAGATCTTGGTGGTGCCTAAGACACAATGACTGAAAAGAGAGCAACAGCTGGGCACTGTTTGGGAAAATAATTACGACGTTTCCACATTTATTGGAATACCATCTTCCAATAAAGGCAAATATGAATGCTGTGAACAGTGCACAAGTCTGCATGCCTTATATTTACAACAGAGAAAAACTGCCAGTTTTTCCCAGCATCTTCAATTGTATATAAAATAGTTTTTAAAAAAGAGATTTTGGATTAGGAGTATACAGGATGTATGCTAAACATGTGTGGACTTAATAATTTTCATTGATGTGTGTTTATGAGACAGCTTCTCAGGAATTACCCTCAACTGCATACATGCCTCTACTCTAAAGAGTATTTTACCATTTACTAAGGGTGCTGTACAGAATATTTGGCCCACTTGAAATGAAGGTATAGTTAATTGAGGGAAAGAGGGGGTGTGGGGATGGGGTGATTACATTGTTTTGGTAATTATGTGAGTTGGGCTTTGTCTCAGGCCCCGTCCACACTACTGCGTTTCCAGCCCGTTCTCATGCGTTTCCGTTTAAAAACGGAGACCTTTTGCTACGTTTGCACCTCCCGTCCAGACTAAAACGGAAAAACGAAGACCTAAAACGGAGAAGTTTAGAAACGATGCAGCTCCGTTTTGCGTTTTGAATCTCCAGAGGGCGTTTTAGTGTAGACGGGACAAAATGGAGGAGTTTAGAAAGGATGACGCAGAGGCTCACGCTCGTCTCTATGATTCCGTGTCATCAGTCATGACGTGTCCTTCCCTGATTTGTCAGCCACTGTTTACACCGGCATGCACATCCTCAGTGTTGGTGAATGGTCATGTGATCCGCGTTTCGCTCATTTTAATGTGGATGGAGATCAATTCTAAATACACAGATAAAACGCTGGTGTGGACAGAGATCGTATTCGTTTTAATTCTCCGTTTTTAAACGAAAACGCAGTAGTGTGGACGGGGCCTAAGCTCCATAGCATAGATGAATATGATGGTTTGAGGTAGAGGCAATAATTTTATAACAGTGAATGCCATTAAGAATGTCAAAACTTGCCCCCTGCTTAATGTCCTAAGACATAATGTAAAAAGTAAATAAAAACAAAAAAGACATGTCATCTTTAAATAACATCTTTTGTTGCAGGTAACTGTATTCCACAGTTGTTTTGACTTATTGTAAACAATCATTTTAAAATAAATCATGTTACAAAAGTTTGGCAACACTGAAATTAGACATAATGATTGCTAGATATCTATTAATACACCCTCCACTGAATCATAAACATGATGTAAAAGTCAGACTTTCTTCGCAGATATATGTATTTGTTTATTTGTTCATTTTTAAAACAAAACATCTTCCATACTGCAGCTTTAAGAACCTTGATAACACAATACCAAGATACTTATAATTGTTATTCGATCATACAGTATAGTGTCGTACAGAAATAACAGTTACTGCACCTAATTTACTTGTGTTCCTACAATGAGATAGGTGTCTCCAGACATTTGCGCTATATGTACTTTTCACTCAAGACCCATGCGGTCTACATTTCCTAAAAAAAAAAAAACTTGACAATGGATAGAAATCTTGGCTAGAATTAAAATTGAATTTTATATGTCTAAATTACTGAATACAAAGTTAAATATCTGTAGAATGTGAATGCTTAGAGAAGGGGAGACCTAGGGGTACCGAGGGCTACCCTTAACATAAAAGTAGGCCCATTAGATGAGTAGGTGGTCTGGGGTTGGGGAGGGGGAGGGGGGCATATAGAAAGTGAACTCTGTCCTCCAGCTGTAACACCAGCCACTTCTTTTCTGCTTGAATTAAAGTAGGGTCACCTACAAGCCTGAAGCCATCTAAGGTTTACACACTTTACATTCACAAACTTGGCTCCCCCTATTATGACCACAGACTGAGTGCAATCCCCTAGTCACCGGATAATCGGGTATGTTTTCAGCAAGACCTCTGCAACCTTTCTCAATGGTGGAAAGATTCTTTGCAGTATGTAGATGCCATACTCTTATTGATGTGCAAAGAAGAGCATGTGCTGTTGGGTTATAAACCTGCATTTATTTATTATTATCACTCCCATTTTCCAGAGAGAAAACTAGAGGTGACCAACAATAATGAGAAATATAGGGAGTGGGGAGGTGGACTGACTTTTATTTTTAATAATTTTTTATCATCTCAATATTTTATAGGTTTTAATGGAATTTGAAGATATTACTGTTGTCATTTGTTAATACATGAAAGAAGATGGGACAGCCTTACACAAATATGCTTATTCTGTCTACTTAATAGCTCGCAAATGACTGTCAATCCATTCCTGAATATCAGGACCCTTACCACATAAGAATTGTAAGTTAACTTAAGACCCTTTTCTCAGTCTCAAACTAAATAAAAATCAGTTCTAAAGGTTTTATACAGATTGTGATACTAGTTTTAACATGTTAACATTCGGTCTTTATGGTCTTATTATTTAACCAAAGTCAGCACATACCAGTCTATACATTTCAGGAATTGGATTACCAGGGCTTTTCCTGTTCACTCCCATACCATTCCCTAGCAGAATGGCTCTAATGTTAGAGTGTCTGATATAGTATATAGACTCCCTCTCTAGTTACCAAGCTGTCTCTATGTAACCCTATGCCAGAGGAGGGTGTTAACAGGGAGCTCAGAATCCATTAGGGGCTCAGATTAGCTATAATATCACTATTGATAGGAGAAGTGCCTGCATTAATATTGTTGGCAGAAATTGAGACTTTGTTTCAGTGTAACCGCATATGCCACACTGATGATCTGTTTTGTTTAAAAGTCCCATCACTGTATCTTATCACTGGAAATTGAGCTTAATTGTCATATTTTTGCCCAAATCCTATGATTATATCAAATTGTTGCTACATTTGTTTACCTCTTTCCAATTGTATTCACCACTGATAATTGGAAATCCCTTATAATACTTACTAATGTCCTCACTTGAAAAAAAATCTGCTCTATGCCAATGTCTCACTAGATAAAACTGCATGTTTGCTTTCGATCTTTTGTGCAAACCACAGTTTGTGTGATTGGGCACCCCTTTTATCCCATCTTTCAGCAGTACTTATGTCTCTACAAGTTTTTCATTGCTCATATTTTGTTCTCATTGTGTTTTGGCTGTGGTGATGACACTTGATCGTCTCTGTTCTGCTCCCAAAGGACATCTGGCCTTTAATTGCAGAATTGTTAACAGAGTATGTGCTGAAATATTGACCTATTGCTGGGTCTGCATAATGGTGTTTTTATGGATTGTAAATTAAAAAAAAATGCCTTGGGCCATGGATAATAATTAAGTATTAATGAATATGTGAACATTGACATGGAATGTTGCTGTAAAAGATGTGAATGGTATTTTACCATTATGTGAAGTTATGTAGAATGCCATAGTACTGAAAAATGTTAAGAATAAACATAATTTCATAAGAGTCTTAATGTCCCCGAAACTGAAGTTTCCCCTTTTAATGAAATTTGATTTATTGTTAGTGGACTTAAAATTACATGTTTCATCTGACATGAGCAGAGATGTGTTCAAGTTAACAACAGTATCTAGAGATCCCTAATGTTATGGCTCAGCTGGGCCAGCTGTTAAATCTGCAAAACTGGCAGAGCTTCTTGACCATTATACTCTGGTGAACCTAAGGCTATGGGATAAGCTGGTGATAAGGTAATGTATTGAGGACAAATTGTGTGATATTTTATCCTGTTTATTTTACCAGGGTTACCTATACATGTTGCCTTTTACTTAGTTTGCTGTGCTTTCTTGTATATGCTCCTCTTTTGTTGTCGTAGTAGGATAAGCCGCCGTGGAGACCTCACCAAGAGCCTAGGCATATACTAGCATCCAACTGGAGGCTATCCAGCCAGACAGCCACAAGCTAGCCTGCCACCTGGATCTCCACAGTGGTTTGGCTGATAAAAAGCATCCTGCCTAATTGGTTTCACCACGTTTGGAAGTGCTGACCTATTCCTGTCACGCCTACAGGTGAAAGCTACACGTGCCAAATCTGGCATCGCTGTCACACTCTCAGATTCACCCACAGCTCTGTCTTAAAAACCAAGGCTTAAAAAACATCCATCTCCTTAGCGGCCTAACTATTGGGCAGCATAGCCTCCCAGAGTGCAGCTGCAGCCAGAGTTCACTGGTGGATCGGCAACACAGAGAGTTGTGCCAATCTGAGGGAAGAGGGACAAGGGGTTGCCAGGGCACGAAAGCAGGGGTGGGCTACAAAAGCAAGGTCACACTGGGAGCTGTTGAGGGATTTGGTGTGTTTTGGATAGGTGGGGGTTTTAAGAAAGTTTTTTTCTATCACCTCACTCTGTAGCAGAGCAAAAAGAACTGGCTGGGCAACTGGTAGCCTGATCTACCCTGTTCACCATAAAGCATGGAAGGCTGAAGGAAGCTCATTGTGTGGCCAGGAGGGGGAGATGTTTTCTGAGAAGGTTTGAGTTACCTTAAGGGGGCTTGACATTGTTGAGGAAAGGAAAGAAAATGAGGGCAAAACAACTGCTTGGCGTTGGATGCATCAAGGGGGTTTGGATGAAAATTAAGATATTGGATGACCCAGCCAGGTTCTTGTCCAGGACCTTTTCCAGCATACAGGGTCAGGCTTGGTGAACCTACCAGCAAGCAACTGCAGCATTAGTGCTCTCATCTATGCTTGAGTCCTTTCCCACGGAAGCTGCTCGATGACTCCAAAGGCCCTCGTTGTACCCGCTGACATTATGGTAATTCAGTCAGCCTGATTTCAATCTGCCAGGTTTGGTTGGCAGGTGGTTGATGGGGCTGACAGTTTGCGATTACATTTTATCAGACACTTGACTCCAATGCCCAGACAGTGGAGTTAATGCTTATCACCAAGCTCATAGCCATCTCTTGTTCTTGGTGGGACTGAAACTTTGTAAAGATTTGGTTGTAAAGATGCAGGATTATCTCAGCTGAGTTGACCTATTTCACAACCACAATGTTTCTGTTTGTAGGACAACATGAAGTAGAATGAAGGACAACTAAAAAAAGCAAGACAGAATGATAAACCCTGTTAGTAAGTAATTACAACAGCAGAAGTAGAAGATGGTGAGAAGATAAGGAGAGCAGTCTCCTTTTTGTCCTTACTCACTCTTTCTTCTGTATCTGGTCATCCCAGCACAAGATGATTCAACTGTCCAACAATCAGTCTGGGACCACATTGCACTCTTTGTCAAATTCTCTATATCCTTGTTATGCACTAGATTGGTTAAGAGTATGGTCTGCATTTACACAACAAAGCAACAAGGTGTAAAAGAACCCTCCGCTGGGACCCCCACATTGGTCACAGGGAATCTGGGGTCTGCGTTCGTCCAGTCGGCTTTCACACATCCTGCCCCCCTGTGGTATCTAGTTACATCCACTGTCCTCCTAGAAACAATGCTGAGTCTGACTCAGATCTTGCTCCCATCTCCTTCCCAGACCCTATCACTGTGGATGCACCAATGATTTCCCCCCTTTTTGTTGTTATCTCAGCCCTGCATCTATGGAAATGAGCCCCATTTGGAGATCAACCCAGAGTTGAGTGAGCTGTTGCAAATGAGGCTGTCCTTAATTGGTGCAAGGAGGCCAGTAAGACAGGAGGGGGAGCACTGATTCACTCACTCACATACACACATGGAGTGTCTAAGCGGATTCATGTTAATGTGGTAACCTAAGCTCTTCTCCTTTTTTTTAATCAAATAAAGCAATGTTTTTCTGCCGTGTTTTCTTTTGTAAATAAATGCCCCAAGGGTGGGCTGAAGAACCCCAGGGGAGATGCAGTGGACTGTGCGCTAGGTATGGAGAGGGCTGATATCTAGGGAATTGGAGTTAGATCCAAAGGCCTGACATTCTCTTCAGAAATCCTCTTTGTGCTTACGGCTCTAGTTTCAATATTTCCCTTCAGTTACTTACCAAACGCCACCTTTCACTGGTCCTCAGCTCTGCCCCCTTCTCTCATCAACTCTTTCTTCGCCATTCTGTTCTTGTTCTTTTTTTTATTCTTTCCCTCTTTCGAAAGTCTCAACCCCACTCTCCATCCCCACCCCTCTCTCTTTCCCTCTGACTCTCCTATCCTCCCCCTAACAACCTCCCAAAAAAAAACAAAAAAAAAAAACATCTCAGATTAACTTTAACACTATCCCTGGTGCAAAAGGTAGCGCCTGCCTCTGATGCGTCTCCCTTCAGTAGATCCGTACAGGGAACCCACTCTCTCTCATTCTCTGTCCTCTCATTCTGGGATCACTTTCTCCAGACTTTTGCTCTTTGAAATCAAGCGTACCCTGAAGCACGGATTGGGCCGTGTTTGCCATTCTTGTCTTTGGCGGTTGTCCTGTGGAATTGGACCAACACAGCACTCTGTGTGAGTGGAGGATTTAGGAGGGTTTTTCTGGGCTGTCTCCCCCTCCCTTTTCTGCATCCAAGAGCAGAGCCCCTCCGCTCTTGAGACTGTGTTGATGGTACCCACTTGGATGTGACTTAGAGCCTGATGCACAGGTGACGTGCTGAACTTCCGTCCTATGAAGGCAGGTGAGTGCTGATTTCTGAGTTGGGGTCTTTGAACTGGAATGTTGTGTTTTGTTTTGTTTTCTTATGACAAATTCGCTGTCTTTCACTGCTTGTCAGTTTCTCACCAATGATGTTCAGGTGCTCTCTGCCTCTTTTACACCTCTCTTCTCTCTCTTTGTTTTGATACACAAAATGTAAATGAAAGACTTTACCTGCCAATCGGTAACAAAGAAATTTTGATAACATCTATCATTGTTATTAATGCCAGTCGTCAGACAAGGCAGCTTGTTTGAGATCGGTTTCTGATAGGTTAGCCAAATGAACTCAAGTCTATGTAATGTGATGTGGAGAGCAACGGATTTGCCTTTTGGCATCTCACGGTTCACTTGGGAATCCCATCAAATGCCAGTTTTGTCTGTGCTTTGGTTTCATGACGGAAGATGTTATGCAGGACATTGTCTAAATACATAGGCTCTCTTCAGGAGACTAGATTTCAGTTATGTTGGAAGGTGGATATTTTTTCTCATTTGGCAGTAGGGAGAAATGGTACACTTCCTTTTTTGTAACGCTGCACTTGAGTATTTGTTCCTAACGCAAGCAGATTGAATACAAATTTTAGGTTGTTTCCATGGAAGTCTTACTATTGCTTATTTTGTTAATGAAAAAGTCATTTTTAAATTGTGTTTTTCCTTCATTATTATTATTTTTTATTTAATTCAAAATAATAATTTATTTCAATTATATTATGACTGTTTTTTTTATAAATTATAAAATGAAAAAATAATTAAATAATTAATCTTTACTGCAGGATGGTAAATTTAATTTTCTTCTGGGGCAAAGGTATATCCACTGGAGATCATTAAGATTCCAACTTTGAGTGAACTTTATTTAGACTTATATTAGATGCCATGTCTTGATTAAATTTATTCGTATTAATCTAACAACATCATTCTGGATTTGTCATACTGTAAAAAAAACTTTAACATATGTACAAAATTAACTATTGCAATTTAAGAAAAAAAAACAATTGCATTTCCATGCCTAATACCAACAATTTATATATTTTCATATTAAACTCTCTACATATATGTTGTATACATTTTTTTAATCAAACACTAGACCTTTTGTGGTATTTTGCTTTTGTGTTTACATTAGTATAGGTTTAAGTTTATTTTGAGGCAAGCGGCAAGTTTTCTGTGGAACACCCTTATAGACTGAAATAGACAGGGATAGAATTTGGATGAATCAGTTTTACTTACTATTGTTCACTGTTGTCATTGCCCTTTCTAAAAGACATTTGGTGCTCCTGTTCAAAATATAGGTCTACCTAAATTAAGTTCGGAGTGACAAAGTAGTTCCAGTTGATCGTTTTACCATCAGAATCATTTTAGGTCATTATCATTTCCGTTCCGGATTTGAGAAGATGTCCGTTTATTTTGGCACACTAAGGCTTGGTGAATCTAAAGGGAGTGAAACCCAAACTTCTGCCCCTTAAGGGTTGCCGTAAAGACCTTGGCAACTCAAGCCTGCTAAATTAAACCCATTAGCCTCACTGTTCACAGTCATCTCTCTGATGCCAACAAGTCATAGAACATAAACACTTTGTAATGGACCCTTCAGACGATGGATAGAAGGCAGGTTCTCCCAGCCGCGGGCTTCCTGGCACTGTGGAGGCCTGGAACTGCATCACCATAGCCCACTCACACGATAGTTCTGGAGAATGTGATCCCAACACATTGTTCCCCATCACATAATAGAACCTTTTCAACTGAGGGCGAACAGGCCCACCATGGAGAGGGAGAAAGGGGGAGAATTCCCCCATGGGAGACCTGGGAGACTGCTCTTTAAACCAGGGCTGATTGGAAACAAATGCAACTTGGCCTAGTTGTTAATTATTTAAAATTGGCTCCTTTTATACTAAATTTTTTTTTATGAAAAAGGTCCAAATATTTTCATCTTAAAATAACTGATGTTTGGAAGGCTGGTGCCAATAAAGTACTTTTGATATTTTGTGTTGAATATTTGAATTCACGTTTTTCATATCTTTTTTAAAATTGTATTATTATGTGTCTTGTTGTATTTAAATGTGTGCACTAGAGGCTTCATTAACAAGAACATTTTCTTGTGTATGCAAGAACACTTGCATAAAGCTCTTTCTGATTCTATATGTTTTTCAGGTGTTTAGGATGGTCAGAACAGGCACTTTAGTCTCTCTGCTCCAGCTTTTCAGCACCCTTGCTCCCAGAGGAGGTAAGTGATGTCCTCTCACAACTACATACAAACCCTTTCCTGCTTTCCTAACAGTGATTGATAGATAAAAAGAGCCAAGACACTGAATAAAGAGTTGATTAATTTAGTGAAGATGTGATTAAAAAGAACCAGAGAACCCAAACCTTTTCCAAGTCTTTTTAAATTACTTCTCTACATGACTTAGATCGCCTATGCAAAAAGACACATAAATGAATTTATGCAGTTTAAATCCATTTTCAATCCAGACACCCTGACATGGCCAGCTGATGCTTGCTTCTTTTCATTTCATTCTTAACATTTCCTTTTTCCTCTACATAGCATTTTCTCAGGATACACTCTACCCCTTTGGACCAGCTCACAGGGATTTAGAAACCCCTAAGATGGATGATGGCAGCTCTCCAGAAATTCAACTTCTAATTCCATTCATATTCTTCAATTTGCCCTATAGGTCCCTTTATGTAAGTCTCCAAAATGTGAATAATAACTGTGAGATAAATCACCAAAAATCTCATTGCAACATCATATGTTCAATTCAGTTGTGAATAGGGAGCTTGGTGAAAATATTCTTGGTGTTCTTAGTGATCTATTCATCCATCTACCAGTGTTCCAGTACAATATCTTTTATTCCCCAACAGGTCAACAACAATGGAGTGATCTCCTTCAGCATTCAGGTGAGTCAATTCACTCCAGAGGCTTTCCCCCTCAGTGACAGTCGTTCCTTCATTGCCCCTTTATGGGCTGACGTGCATAATGGTATACGTGGAGATGTGTACTACCGTGAGAGCACAGACCCAGAGATCCTGGAGAGGGCCAATCAGGATGTCAGAAAGTATTTCAAGAATATGGTATCGTTCACTGCCACCTGGGTCTTTATTGCTACCTGGAATCAGGTCACTTTCTACGGAGGCAGCCAAACAACACCGGTGAGGCAAAAAGAGATATATTGAGTTTGTCACTGTTTTATTTGTGTGACCAATTTAAAAAAAAAACTGAGCTACTGAGCAGTACTGTTTCACCACCACATGAACAACTAAAGAGAGTATCATTCTTTTGTGTCTTTTCAGGTAAATACATTTCAGGCAGTTTTAATCTCAGATGGCCAAGCTTATTTTGCTATGTTTAACTATGGAGAGATCAGCTGGAGCACAGGCACGGCTAGTGGAGGAGACCCTCTTACAGGCTTGGGAGGAACCACAGCACAGGTAATCTTGAAAATAACAGCTGTTACAGAGGTTGCTGTATATTATGGACTATTTCATTACATTCTTCTGGTTGTTAGGGTTAGGGTTAGTTAGTTGAAATGTTTTCACCCTCTGCAAACTCACAACATAATCTTGATCTCATGATATTCCTCATTCTCTGCTATGTTTGCTTTCTCTAGGCAGGTTTCAATGGTGGAGATGTCAGCCATTTCTTCAACCTTCCTGGATCACGCTCGAACGAAGTGGTCAACATTGAACAGACCACTAATGTCAATGTGCCCGGACGGTGGTTCTTCCGCATTGATGGCGAACAGATAGACCCAGCAAATGGCTGCAGCTACACTGGTATGACAAAATGCATTTAGTTGTAGTTAGGGAAAGTTATATTTTGTGGTATTTGCAACATTTAATTAATATTTTATTCATAAGATATCTTATATCAGATATGTGCTCTTTTATTTCAACATTTATTTCTTTTAATCACACCATACCCAATCTCCATTTCTGCAAATACATTTTTTTTTTCAGGTCGGTTTTTCCGGCGTGGGGAGGTTTTCTGGCTATCAGACCAATGCACTCAACGATGTAGGTGTCTTGATCTGGATAATGAGGTCATCTGCCAGGAAACTCCATGTGGTCAGCTAGAAACCTGTGAACAAGTGGAGGGGGCTTATTACTGCCAGCCTACCCGTACTAGCACCTGTGTGGTGTTTGGAGACCCCCACTACCACACTTTCGATGGATTTCTGTATCACTTCCAGGTGCAGTATAGGGTTAAAATGATCCCATTTCAATAAAAATGGACCGTAGTTATCAACCTTTTTTAAAGGGAAATTACACCCAAAAACGAAAATTCTGTTATGATTTACTCACCCTGGACCAGACCCTGACAACAATGCAGTTGGCTCGACTGGACTGACCACAACTAGACACAATAACCATTATTTATCAGTATACAAAAGTGCACTTGGCCCATTAAATGTGCACAATGCTTCTGAAATAGTATAGTATGACATTTTATGAACCTAGAAACAAATTAAAAATGATACAAATCACATTTCACTGATAACTGTTATCAGAGTACAAAAGCTGTTTTAAGATTATCATGTCACAAAGCTGAATATAAGGCTGATTTGCTGTTTTGTTTTTGCTTTATAAAGAACTGTAGGATGAAACAATGTGATCTCCTTGATCTCTTATCTAGGGTACTTGCTCATACCTTTTGGCTCGTCCATGCTGGGAAATGCCTGGTTTGCCCTTCTTCAGTGTGGAGGCCAAGAATGAAAACCGTGGTGTGACGACTGTGTCCTGGCTAAGGGATGTGACTGTAGAGGTTTACAACCACCGTGTCACACTACCCAAAGGGACTCTGGGAACTGTGCAGGTTGGCTCTCTTCATGTTTCGGTCCTTTAAATTTGAAGCTACTCCACCTACTAAATTGACCAACTGTACAATCAGTATGAATAACAGCTTCGTAGATTAAATTGTTCTTGCAGGACACAGGCGATGTAACCTTTCTCAGTCTCTTTCACTTTTTGTTTCTGTTGTTACAGGTGGATGGCCTGATAAAGACTCTCCCTGTTCAACTTCAACTAGGTGCAGTCAAGGTATACCAATCTGGTGTTGCTGTCGCTTTGGAAACAGACTTTGGTCTCTTGGTGACCTATGACGGATTGCACTACGCCTCAATCTCCCTCCCCAGCTCTTATTTCAACAACACTTGCGGTCTATGTGGTAACTACAACGATGACCCCGCCGACGACCCCGTGTTGCCAGATGGCTCGCTGGCAGAGAGCGTAGTGGAACTAGGTGGTAGCTGGCGAGCCGAGGACACAGATTTTCGTTGTACAGATGGCTGTGCCCAGAACTGTAGCTTGTGTGAACCGGCAGCGGAAGCATTCTATTTTCGCTCAGACTACTGCGGGCTGATCAATAAAACTGACGGGCCATTCAGAGACTGTAGGGCTGTGGTAGACCCTACAGCATTTGTGTACAGCTGTGTTTATGATATGTGCAGCAATCGTGATAACATCACCACCCTTTGTCAGGCTATACAGGCATATGCACTTGCATGCCAGGCCCTGGGAGTCACTATACGAGCCTGGAGATCACGCACGTTCTGTGGTGAGTTAATTCAACATCTTTAGAGAGATTCAATTAAGTATAGATTATTTCAAGGATTAGTTTACTTCAGAATTAAAAATGTTATTGATAATTTACTCACCCCCACGTCATCCAGCAAGATATTCATGTCTTTCTTTCTTCAGTCGAAAAGGAATTAAGATTTTTGAGGAAAACATTTCAGGATTTTTCTCCATAGTGGACTTCAACGGTTATCAACAGGTTGTAGGTCCAAATTGCTGTTTCAATGCAGCTGAATCTGCTCATCTTGCATGTCCACGACTTCACGCATTACGCAATCATGGTGGAAAGGTCAGGCGATAACCTGACAGGCAGAAAACATGGGGTTAGGTGAAAAACTCCATCTCATTTTCTCCTCCAATTTCAAAATCATTGGATTTCATTGTTTTACATTTTTTTGGGTAACACTTTATAATAACTACACGCTAATAATCATTAGTTAAGCATGAGTAAACCATTAATTCATCATTCATAAAGCATTAATAGACATTAATAAGCAGTTCATAAATACAGCTATAAATGCTTTCTTCTTGATTTAAAAGCATATGTATAATTTGTTTAATAATTGTATTTTCATCCTTTATTAGTGATCAATTTATCATTTCTAAATGAAGAATTGCATTTTTTATGAGCCAGTTATTTAAGAGTTTTCAGTGATTCATACGATTTCTTAGAGCGAGTAAGTAAATTATTAATAAACTATTTTAATGTACATTCATACATCTTATTATTCAGACATATAGTGATGGTTACTTAATGTGTTAATACATGCTTTATTAACATGTATTAATGCTGTAATTAAGGGTTAATTTGGGTAGTTATAAAGCATTTAGTAGTGGTCAGTTAACTATGTTCGTGAGCTCATCTAAAGTGAGGACTAGTCATGCCTTGTAAAGCATTTTTAAAGGCTGTTAAATATTTCTATGTTCTGTATCACTGCGTTGTGTTTGTTACTTTTTACTGTTTAGAAGATTGATAAGTCTTTAAATCTCCTTTATAAATGCTTTACAAAGCATGAATAGTCCTCACTTTAGATTAGCTCACAAAAATAGTTAACTGACCACTACTAAATGCTTTATAACTACCTGTATTTACTATATTTACTTACACTTTCTAAGTGATCTTATGAATGACTGACAACTCTTAAACAACTGGTTTGTAAATAATGCTAAACTTCATTTAGAAATTATTAATTGATCATTAACAAAGTATGAAAATAGAAGCATTAAACGCATTATAGATATGCTTATAAATCAAGAAAAAAGTATGTATAGCTATATTTATAAACTGCATATTAATGTCTAATGCTTTATGAATGATGAATTAACTGTTTACTCATGCTTAGCTAATGATTAATAGCGTGCAGTTATTATAAAGTGTTACCTTTTTTTGTTTGTAAAGGGCGTTTGACTCATTTGCTTTGTAAGGCTAGGTCGGTACTTCCGCCTACGTGACCTTTTAACGTGATTACGTAATGTGTGGTACATCACATCTAATGCAAGAAGAGCATTTGTGGTTAAATGTGTAGAAATATTTAGTTTTGTTTTATAAATGACAGATCATTTCATTAGATAAGACCCTTATTTCTCGGCTGGGATTGTGTAGAACCCTTTGAAGCTGCACTGAAACAGCAATTTGGACCTACAACCTGTTGAAAACCGTTGAAGTCCACTATATGGAGAAAAATCCTGGAATGTTTTCCTGCAAAAATCTTAATTTCTTTTCGACTGAAGAAAGAAAGACACAAATATCTTGGATGACATGGGGGTGAGTAAATTATCAGGAAATTTTTAATTCTGAAGAGAACTAATCCTTTTCTCATGTTCTATCATGAATATGTCCTTTCTATGCTCTTTTTTCCACTGACTTTGCATTTTTCCATTTGCTATTGGTTCTTAGCATTGACCTGTCCTGAGAACAGCCACTACCAAGTCTGCACGAGTGCATGTCCTGCCTCCTGCTCCGACCTGACGTCTTACCTCTACTGTACCCATCCATGCACTGAGGGCTGCCAGTGTAACCAGGGCTATGTGCTGAGTGGTAGCCGCTGTGTACGCCGGTCTGAGTGTGGATGTGAACGTGATGGCCTGTACTATGCCCTAAATGAGACCTTCTGGGCAGGGGAAGGGGGCGAGGTGGGTGAAGAATGCACCCAGCGTTGTGTGTGTGGCCTGGCAGGTGAAGTGACTTGCTTCAATGACTCTTGTGGGGAAGGCGAGGTGTGTGCAGCAGAAGTCGGCCTGTTGGGGTGTTACCCTCGTCGTGAAGCAGTCTGTTTGCTATCTCAGTCTCAAATACTGGCCACGTTTGATGGGTCCACAATGCCATTCCCTGATGAGAGCTCATTCTACCTGGTGAAGACTTTAGGACGCTTGCCTGCAAATGTTACATCAGTGGAGGTGAAGATTGGGAGGAAGTTGGTGAATAAGGGCCCAACATGGCTAAGGCCAGTGGTCGTTAGGGTTGGACATTTGGAAGCACAAATAGGTGGCTCGGATTTCGACTTGATTAAGGTTTGTGGTGTCTTGCATAGTTTATAATCTGAAAAAAAAAAAAAAAACTCAGTTCTCGGGTCTGTGAAATTTAAACTTAGCCTAGAAATCTAGACGCACCCTAGCGGCAGCAAAAATTATTTTGCAGCAAAGTGTGGTCTAGCAATTCTCCATAGACGTTTTAGCTGGAAAACCCCAACTCTGGTAGGGCCAATCCCATCGTGTATAGAGTCGGCGGGCGGGCTTAACAAAATGACGACAGAGTTGCGACGGTCAGAGCCAGCTCGGACATATTCGGTTTTAAGTCGTTCATCCTCGGATGCGGCCGCCGCCGCGCGCGCTGTTACAAAAAAGCTGTGGCGAAACGATCAACTTGTCATATTTGCCACGCTCGTGCTGTGTTGTCGAAGATAAAGGCTTTACTCCGTGTCAGCGCGCGATCGGTGCACGGACCTCTCCCGAATCATCTCCACCACTCCGAAGCACCACTACTCCGGCTCCGTTTCCCTCGTAAGCTGATATTAGTATTTAAACATTCTCTATGATATTATTTTTTTAATGACACACTGTCTCTTTCTCTCTCATACACACACAAACACACACATACTGTCTCTTTCTCTCTCACATATGTAGGCTAATTATAAACTCTTTAGACTTTTAATGATTAGTGTTTTATTTTTAAAGTTTATGGGTCGTGTAAAAAACAAAAAAATCCCTTATTTTGGGGATGGATTCCGGGAAATCTCCCTTATTTTCAATGTTCAATGTTGACAGCTGGACTGGATACGGTAAAAGTTTAATATTAATATATCAACTTGCTACGCTGAGTAAGTCACCTTCTTCGTTGCTCTGATTGGCTGTAGCGCTATCCAATTGCGTGCAGACAGAATTTGAAACACAACCGTTTATCCCGCCCCTCGGATTGAGCCGTGTCAATGAAGAGTTTCCAGACCTAGTATCTTGATGTAGGTCTGGCATGCCAGGCTAATTTAAACTTATTCTGTTAAATAGATACTGACTTCAAAAGAAAGACAAGTAACTATAGCAATATCATTATTTAAACAGTAGATTTGATTGTTCCTCAATATATTCTTACATATTGCTGAGACCAAGTTATCTGATTGTATGGGTTACATGTTGTGTGCTGATGTCGTCATTCCTCTCTTTGCCCAGGTCAATGGTGAACCAGCAATTCTTCCTTATGTTCATCCAGTGGAGCCTCTCATAATATACCGGTCCTCTGGTAATATCACAGTGATTGAGTGGAGCGGTTTAGTCCGCTCCCGATATTCACGTCAAGGCCTGATAAACATCACTCTTTCTACTCTCTTTTACAACACCACCTGTGGTCTCTGTGGTTTCTTCAATGGAGATCCAATTGACGACCTCCGGCTTCCTAGTGGAAGGCAGGCCGATACAGCTGACCAGTTTATTGAAGGCTGGAGAGCCATTGCAGATGATCTGACATGCAATGGCGATTGTGAGGACTTGTATCGGATGTGTACAGATTTAAGGCTGTACCAGAGCCCATGGCTGTGTGGAAACATAAACGACCTGGTAAACAGCTCATTCCTGGCTTGCCACACGGCTGTTAATCCTTCTCCTTTCTTCAGGAACTGCCTCTACAACATGTGTGTACGGGAGGGAAACCGTTCTGCCCTGTGTAACTCCCTCCAGGCATATGCTTCAGCTTGCCAGGATGCTCAGATCAACCTGGGAGCCTGGAGGAGTGCTACCAACTGCCGTAAGAGTGTTAATTGTTTCTCTCTTTTACCATGTCCAACACCTTTTTTTCCTAGTAACATGATTTCCTTCCCTTTCTTTCTTTCATTAGCTCTACCCTGTCCAGAAAACAGTCATTTCGATGAGTGTACATCTGCATGCCCTCTCACTTGCTCTAACCTGGACGATCCAGAGGAGCCGTGCCCTCTAACCTGCTCCGAGGGCTGCCAGTGTGAAGAGGGCTTTGCCCTCCGTGATGGCACCTGTGTGTTACGTAGTGACTGTGGCTGCTTCTACCTGGGTCGCCAGCTGGCCACCAATGAGACATTCTGGACTGACTGGGAATGCCAGGAGCGCTGCTACTGTAATGGCTCAGACAACAGTGTCTACTGCACCTTCTCACCCTGTCACCCAGAGGAGTACTGCCAGGAGAATGAAGGCCTATTTTTCTGCCAGCCAAGGACTGAGGCCATGTGTGTTGTTGCTGGATATGGCCACTTTTTGCCTTTTGGAGGTGTACCTTTTGACCTACAGAGCAGCTGTACTCTTCGTCTGGCCACTACTGAGTGTGGAGAAGGGGATGAGGATGGGTTTGGTGGACTAGACAGTGCAGAGACAGTTCTGGGAGGCCTGCCCATGTTTCAGTTTTCAGTGCGGAATGAAGAGAGAGACACAAGTCAAGCTATATGGGTGCGTGGATTTGTTTTGGAGGTCTATGGATATGAAATTGAGGTATCCCGAAGCTTCAAACACACAGTCATGGTAAGATTGTCCTGGAAAATATGTTGAGATTATCAATAAAGTGTATCTTATGATTTTGTTCTCTTTGTTTTAAACATGGCCATATCTAAGAATAGTAGTTTGTGTCAAACTTGTATGTATTTGAGTGATACAGATAGCATGTTCGCAATGTGTACAGATGTGATCCAAAGCTGATTTGGATAAATACAGAATTCACCTGCACTAGAACAGACAGCCACTAATACAATTTTGGGCCATTTGCTTGAGTGGCAGACATTTCATAATCACAAGAATTCGTCTGTAATTCTAGAACACAATCTTTTGAAGGTCAACCTCCTCATTTTTATGACACAAAGTTATTTTAATGGACCGCAAAGCTAAACCGGGAGTGCCTTTTTTTCACGGGTATAATATTTCAGTCAGAATCTGTTAGCATACTGGAGCAGAGACAGAGGGAAACTGATAACTGAGTGACGTCTGGAATGAGTTCACAACACGTCTGGAATGAGTTCCCATCACCACCGAAAGATCTGAGGAACTTTAGATCAAATAAAGATTGAGGGGAGAAGAAAACCAAGTTAGAGAACGAGAGACAGAGTGAATCATCGAGAAACTGGCTTTTGAACTATGTTAAGAATTGACAGAGGATGAACAAGAGATGGATAACAGCTAGTAGATGATACAGAAAACAATGAATCATGTACCAAAAGGATTTGATAACTATTATTGTTTTTTTTGGTTTTTTTTTTTTTTTAGGTGAATAAAGAGCGCATGTATCTGCCTATAAAACTCGGTCCAGGGAAAGTGAACATCTACACCCTTGGTCTGCAGTTACTTGTGGAGACAGACTTTGGACTGAAGGTAAAGTGCAAACCAAAATAAATATCGCAAACGTCTTTTTACTTGTAAAAGACATAGACAGATGCAAAACCTCTACATTTACATTATCCAATGCGTAAGCTGGTTAATAATATTTCTACAGGTGGCTTTTGATTGGAATACTCTACTGCTCCTCACTCTTCCTCGCAGTCTCTTTAATGCCACCTGTGGGCTCTGCCAAGGAATGCCCATTTCTGGTTCCACTCTAAGTGTCAGCGAATGGGGCATGGCATGGGCAGAACGTGACACCTTCTGCCAAGTGGGTTGCGGGGATTCTTGCCCCCGCTGTGGATTGGTTGAGAGGGACCTGGCTGCTGAGGTCCCCGCCCAAGTAACGGATGTTGTTGGTAACACTGACATGGATAACGGTAGCCCAGGAAACCGTTTTCATCTTGCGGAAGGGTTGTATGTTTATGTCGAACCTGAGGCGGTGAGATTATGTGGACTTATTATAGACCGTGGAGGTGTGTTTGCACGCTGTCACAGCAAAGTGGCACCAGCCTACTTCTATCAGAGCTGTCTGCAGGATACATGTTTGGATCAAGGTGCGAGAGAGACCATCTGCAATTGGCTACAGATTTATGCCAGTACCTGTCAGACACAAGGAGTATCTGTCACTGACTGGAGAAATTCCACACCCTGTGGTAAGAAATATGTCTTGTTGTTCTTGTCACACTATTGCTACGTATGCATTAAATTTAGTGAGTCTTGCTAAGGCAAACATCACTATTATTATAGCTCATATTTGAATTTAGGGGTATGTTAAATGGTCAGACTTTCACCTGATGAATGATTCAAAAACAGACTTAAATTGAAGGAAGGACTAGAGCCATTTGTAGTGACTAGAACACCATAGAGACATGGGGGTGGGCTCCTTGACTTGGAACAGTAAGCATCCACTTAACCAGGCAAAATGCCCCAGCAACTGTAGAGAAACATTCAGAAAATCATTCAGAATGTCTTAGAAATAACATACCATATTATGTGAAAGCGCCATGAATATTTTCTTCAGAAAATGTAAACATTTAGAACTTTAGTAACATTTATGATGCTATGCATTTTATGCAATTATGCATTTAGATGCAAATGTTGTTTGCATTTCTATAGCTAACATGAAAATGCTATTCAGAAACCCCTTAAAGAGGGGGTTGATTGCGATTTAACTTTTTTCATTTTAAATAGTGTGTAATGTTGCTGTTGGTACATGAGCAGTATCTGCAAAGTTGCAGCGCTTGTTTACTTTGCAGGAAGTTTACTGCCTACAAAAACGACTCGATTGGGATTACAGCTGGGTTTTAGCCGTCACTAACCCATACATTTACATCAACCCTCCCTCCGGAAAATGCAAAAAAGGGCATGCGCATATTTCTGCGGCTCGTCGAGTGTGTTGTGTTCACCCAGCTGTCATGTCTTCTGTGTTCGAGCTTCCCGCGGACGCTGTACTTCGTCAGCAATGGATACGATTTATGTTGATTATGTTCCTGAAAATGACGATCGTAATTTAGCTCTCTGTGCTGTGCGTTTTACGGAAGACAGCTTCCAGGCTCTCCACGAATTCAATGCCGGATTCAACAAGAAACTGTTACTAAAACATGAAGCAGTTCCAACTTTAAAACCAGAGGCAGCAGTTGTTGGGCCACAACCTATAAGTATGATAAGACTTAGGGCCCTATCTTGCACCAGGCGCAGATGACTTTATACACAAACGCATGTCTCATTCCTATTTTGCACGCGCGCAAAGCGCGATTTTCCCCTCCACAGACGCACGTCGGTAAACTAGGGAATGAACTTGTGCTCCCTGGGCGGATCGCCGCAAAAAGAAGGCGTGTTTCGGCACAAACATTCCCTGGTGCTATTTTACACTTCCAGTAAACAATTGCGTCACTGACCAGAAAAAACCTAGTCTAAAGTCAGCGCGCATGCTTGGCCATAATGTAGCGGGTACACAACGCGCATACACTGATTCTCTCATCAACACAGATGCAGTAGTTTTTATTTTTCAAATCATACATTATAACAAGGAAAAATATTAACACATGAGGGAAATCACTGTGGTTTACATGAAGATGAAAAAACCGAATTACCCATTTTTTAAGGCTAATTGTAGTACTGGATCAGACCTGTTTGCCCGAAACATACGTATAGGCTATAATGTTTAAACGACGCTGATGTGCAAGAGTTTCTCCCATCCCCATACAACGTCACCTCTCTGTCTTTCACTGTCCTGACAAGATCCCGGTCTCATCGGCTGTGAACGCTCCTGGAGCGCGCCTGGTAAACCCGCCGTTATAATAACAATCCGTCATGAAACATGTGCACCTGTTCTTAAAGGGTATGTTGGATGGCGCTCGGATTGGTTTATTTCACGTTACGCCCAAACCACACCTATGAATAATGAAGCTACTTCAGACCAACCCCTTTTAGATTTGCACCAGCCGCAAGAGGCATTTATCCCGCCGGGAAAATAGCAACAGCGCCGGGACCCGCCCACAAAGTTACTTGCGCCATGCGCTTTGACACTTGCTTTTCAGATCGTTAAAATAGGGCCCTTAATCATTTTAAATGTATTTGCATGTTTAATTCCAGACATAGCCTGTTTTTTTCTACGACAAACACGTACAAACATTATGAACCTGAATTTTGTATAAGTATTAATGTTTTAAATGTATTTTTCATGTATATATGCTTTATGACGTTATTTTCGATTTGATCAAGAACGTAAACTAATGCCAACGCTGTTTGTGTTTAACATTAGTAGCCAGTCAGTTGCTATTGTTGCCAGTCAGATGCTATTGTGTTAAACAAATGTGTATAAAGTAAAAAAATGTAGCAAATTATCATTCAGAAATGTTTAGTAAGAGCCTTGTGTGGTGAGGGTCTGCTTGACTCTCTTCATCGCCGCTTTCTCGGTCTGATTCTGCCTCAAACTGATACTGCAGTTCGACAAGATTATTTACATCTGGACCGGAGCACAGGCACGTTTCGCCCGTAAACAACGTTTACAAAGTGACAACGTGAGCGACAGTTTAGCCAATCACCACACACCAGCCCAAACTAACCAATCTGAGCCCACTGCCTGTTTCTGAGGGAGTGGTTTCATAGACTCAGGAAGTCAACTGGTCTTTCAGGGGACAGAGGAGAGCACGGCTTACAATAAAGGTGAAGTTTATGAAAATAAGACTTTTTAAAAAGAAAAACCACGAATACATATTATATTGCACCCCATAAACAGAATCATGCAAAGAAAAAAAGCAGTAAACCCCCCCTTTAATGCCTGGCGTTATGCTGTCTAACCACAAACCATGGCTTACTTTAAATATGTTCTGTTTGCCAACATAGAAACTAGAGGATATTTTATCACAATCAAGGACCTGTGAATGCCACACATTCATATAAGCCTTTTACAGAGAAATACAATACACCCTCCCCTTTACTTCTCGAGAAACTCACCCGTCCAATGAACTCCTCTTGTTTTGCCCCCTCTGTGTGTGTGCCCAGTGCTGTCGTGCCCTGTGAACAGTCACTATTCCAGCTGTGTGATGGTGTGCCAGCCGCAATGTGCCCCTGCACGTGGACAGAGAGACTGTAACCAGTACTGTGTTGAAGGGTGCCAGTGTGACCAGGGCTATGTCCTTAATGGCAAGAGCTGTATCCTCAGTCAGAACTGTGGATGCTACACGGATGGGAAATACTATGAGGTGAGTCAGCATGTCACAGAATTGGTCAAAGCCAATATAAAGCATGAAGCTGTATGATTCTACTGTATAGAACAAATCAATTTGTTTTGCTTGTCAGACATGAAAGACAAACATCTTATTAAACACATTCATTATGTCCAACAAATTAAACCATCAGATTGATGGGTGATTTTCTGCTAGCTTTTTTCGAAGTAAATGTTGGTGTCTTTCCAAAAAAGGACACCAAATAACCAAATGATATAAGCAGTCCATAAAGTTCACACATTTATGCATACCAAAGCATCCATGAAAAAAAAAAACTGCTGGTTTACTTTATCCAGCTAAAATGAATCGGTTACCTAACGTAACCTCGGTTCTCTCTAGATGAGGGAACGAGTATTGCGTAAGATAGCTTACGCTATGGGAAAGATTAATCTTTTCTGAGATATTGAAGCCAAAAAATTGGGGACCCCAGGGATCCCTATGAGCCCCAGGGGGCATCAGGGCATCCAAATGAAACGAAAAGCTGCTCAGAGCGTCTGAAAGAGGCAGCGTGCGTAGTATACAATCTCAGTGCTCTAACTGGGCAGAGGAGATTGGCGCTGCGTTCGCTATCGGATGCTGGCAGAGCTGATAGGGAAATGACCTGAATGGGGTACCAATCACTTGGGACATAGCTGTGTCTAGGCCTTAAAATGACCTTCGAGTCATTTGATCCGAACTCGAGATATGCAGCGCTGACAGGCAGCGCGTGACGGTCTCCCACACTTTTAACTGATGACAGGGCAGTTAAAAAAACGGTTTTGAGTGAAAGGTATTTCAAATCCACGGAATGAAGCGATTCGAAAGGAAGGGCTTTCATAGCTTTGATATCTATAGAAAGATCCCAGATTAGAACCGATGGGGGGGGGGGACATCCTTCTAGCTACTCTCTGAAGAAGTGGATGACCAGCTCATTTTTACCCAGCGACTGGCCGTGCAGAGGTTCAGTGAACGCTGCGACGGCCGCCACGTAAACTTTGAGCGTGGATGGGGACCTGCCCTTATCAGCTCTTGTAAAAACACGAGCAGTGATGACACCCCGCATGTCCGTGGGTCTAGATTTTTGTCGGTGCACCGTTTAGAAAACACAGACCATTTGGGCGTGTAGACCCTTCTCGTGGAGGGAGCTCTATCTGTATGAGGGAGCTCTATCTGTATGATATTGTTTATCACTCCTTCTGGCAAAAAGACGCGTAGTCGTAGATCACCCATGCATTCAGAGCCCAGTGCTGTGGGTGGGGATGCCAGATCGTGCCGCGAGCTTGAGAGAGGAGATCTGCTCTGACTGGAATGGGCCACGGGGCTGTCTGTGACAGCTGCGTAAGCTCCGGGAACCAAGTCTGGTTCTCCCAGCACGGGGCTATGAGGAGCACCAAGTGGCGTTTTTCCCTGATCCTCTGTATTACCTGTGGCAATAGCGAGACGGGAGGGAAGTCGTAAAGCGGGCAGTTGGGCCAGTCCTGGGCCAGTGCGTCCTTGCTTTTTGAGAAAAATACTGGACAGTGAGTTTTCCTCTGACGCAAAGAGGTCTATCTCTGCTCTGCCGAATATGTGCCATAACTTCTGGATTGTTTGAGCGTGCAGGGAGTGTTCTCCTGGGGTAAACCCAGCTGGAGTACTGCTGCAGCTGAGACCATGTAACCCAACATTCTCTGACAAGTTTTCAGAGGCGTGAGGTTGTTGTTTATCTGAAAAGATGCGGCTAGTCGCTGAATAAGTGAGCCGTCATAGCCACTGAGTCTAGTTCTATTCCAAGGAAGGAAATCGCCTGACTGAGCTGTGGCGATCTCTTGGTCCAATTGACTGCAAGACCCAAGTTGTTCAGATGACTGAGGAGAGCTGTCCTGTGAGACAGAAGCTCTGTGTTTGATTGTACCAAAATCAGCCAATCGTCCAAATAGTTCAGAATTCGCAAGCCCTGACTTCGCAGGGGTGTGAGAGCCGCATCCATGCACTTCGTAGTACAGGGTGCTAAGGACAGGCCGAACAGAAGGACAGTGTATTGATAAACCTGGGCGTTGAAGGCGAATCTAAAGAATGGCTGTGACGGGGAATTGGGTGAATCTGAAAATAGGTATCTTACAGATCGAGAGATATAAACCAGTCCCCCTGGCACACTTGCGCAAGGAGTTTCCTGATTGTCCGCATTTTGAATGGTCTTTTCGTAAGCACTTCGTTCAAAAAACTCTAAGAAGGTTCTGAGGTCACCGTCTTTTTTAGGTAAAGAGCGTAACAGCTTTAAAAACCCAGACTCGCTCAGAGAAGGCGGCACTTTCTATATAGCCCCTTTGCACAGCAGGTTCGCTATTTCTGCACGAAGCAGGTGCGCTACTTCTGTATTCAGAGTAGTTTCATGCCGCGCTCGAAGTGTGGAGGGCGGCGATCGAATTGTAGCGAATAGCTAGGGTTGGGTACCGAAACTCAGTGCCAATAGTGAACCGGTTCTGACGTAAACGGTAGTAACGAGACCGAATTAGAATTAACTTTTCGGTGCCTGATTTCGATGCCTGAGTCTATGGCATGAGGCGCACACACGCAGTCTCTCGCTGTCTCCCTCTAACTCTCCGAAGTGCGCGCACTATACGGTTTATTGAAGCACTGTCTGATCTGTCTTGCACGCGTGCTCTTGCTCGCTCGCTCGCTCTAGATTCCGGGAGATTTGGACTAATTTGCGATCATCCGGGAGTCGTTATCAATATGCGGGAGACTCCCGGAACGTCTGCTGATAGCGAGGAGATTAAACACATGTGAAAAGTACACGTGAAATGTTTGGCTGCATTTCACATGTAAAATTACGCGTCAGAATAACGATTGTCTATTGATACAGAAGAATCACCGACCATTCGCGCCGCGTTGACGCTCACGTCGTCATATTATATTAGCGCCCGCATCATCTGCTCCTCAGAGTTCTCTGCCGAAAAAGGAAGCTTGTCGGCAGCGCGAGATATTTGACAGCGAACGCAGCATCTCGTTCCCTATTCAGAGAACACAGAGACGTTCTCTTTCATGTAGCCTACTCAAAGCTGCATGTAAGACGCAGTGGGAACGAAATATCAAACTGGCTAAGAGCTTAACTAGTCAATGACAAGATAACTTAGCCTACATTACTAGTTAAAGCAGACAAAACATTGAAACCTGCCATGTCGATATTATATTACCCTGGTAGTAATCTCTATTAATCTTCAGTATAATTACATTGTTTAATATAATATTGTTTTATTGATATTATGTAAATATGAACTTTTATTTTATATTGGTTTATTTATTATTACCATATGTTACTTGTATTTATATTGTAAGTTAATATTGTGTCCAGTTTGGCCCTGTAAATAAAGGGGTATTATTATTTTTTTTGACAAAGTGTGTGCGGTTTCGTTTTCTTAAGTACCGTTTCAAGAACCGTTTAGGGACCGGAACCGTTTAAAAAATACAGAGTAGGTACTGGTATCGGATAAAACCCAACCGATACCCAACCCTACGAATAGCCTTGTCTTAACACCCATTTTGATACCCCTGGGAAAGCTTCCCATGCTTTTAAATATGCACCTAGGGGTTGAAAGGCCTCCACGTTCTGATTGCCACACTGTATGGGCTTTACAGGCTGCGTCGGTGGTGTGTGCGTGGCGCACGTGCTCACAGTGTTTGAACACAGTGGCTCGCAGACAGCAGTGACAAACTGTTTTGTAAGTGACGACCCGATTGCAGTGAATGGGGAGCATGCTATGTCTGCATGTTTGTTTGGTTGTGAGCCAGACATTATGCCCTTTGCATTTATAGCCTGATACGAGGCTGCACTTGTGGCGCGCACGGCGCCGCGTGCAAAGTGCGTGTTAGAAAACGTGAGCACTGCAAGCGGGCACGATACTGTTTATAGTCTGAAAGAGGCTGCACTTGTGATGCACGCGACTTGGCCGTGTAATGGAGCAGGCAGATGGCGTGGGCACATCTGCTACAGATAACACCCTAGCGGCATAGCCAGCTTAAGAGAGTGGGCTCTGTGAGACACGGCAATGCAGTGTTTTTGTAGGGGTGAGCACAGGGGTGTGAGCACCAATTACACTTGAAACAGAACATCAAGCTTTGTGTGTTGGCGTTTGTTTGCAGGTGTGCATGTTATGACAGGCTCGTTTCTGCAATATTGACATTTCCGGCCACGCAAACGAGGAGTTGAGAAACGTTTGAGAGATGGGTGCTTGGCCGGCCTCGGCGGGCTAAAAAACACACTTGTTCCCCATGTCGCCGTTAACGCATGTGCGCGGGAGGAGGTGGCCACTTTCTGCACGTAAGAATGCTGGCCGCGAGCTCAGAGCTGCATAAAATTATCCGTAAGAGCCGGAATCACACACGGGTCTCTGGCACGAAAAGCTTTGAGTTTCACCACTGATCCACAGAGGTAAAGACACAAGCTTAATAGCGCGAGCAGATATATAGTATAGTAGCGTTATAGTAGCGAACTGGTCAGCGGAACTAACACACTATTACCCCATTTGACGGTGAAGCGTATGCACGGGGGGCGGGGTCGCTTTCTTGTAACGTAAAGAAAGCTAGCTGTGGTTGGCACAGCTGTAAGCGGCAAGTCCCACATTCAGCGCGACGGCAGAGGTTACATGCGCCGTTGGCGAGAGCGAGCTCTACGTGTTCCAGTCCCAGGCAGAGAGCGCAGAAGAGATGGCGGCCTCCGGTGCTGAGAGGGGCGCGGCATGATCCTCAGGTGGTGCTAGAGGTCTTCACGGGTCCACTTGTATCCGAAAGCCCGAGGTCCAACATGAGACCCGAGCGGGTTCGGGTCCAAAATTCCGACGAATGTCTCGGACACGGGTCGGGTTCGGTATTTGTGGCCTCGGGTCTTTGGTGGTTTTCCAAATGGACCCGAGAAGACCCGAATTATTTTAAACTATGTTAAGCATTTAACAAAATTGCAGTATTTAAAACAACTCTATGACACCGTTCTCTGACTTTTTTTAAGTGAGAGAACCAATCCGCACTTTTACGTGCAATGGGCTATAAGCATAGAAAGGTTGTTTCTGAATTTATTTACTCAGTTGCTCGCTCCACATAAACCAACCCCTCCGTTTGCCTAGAAGAACAAGTGCACTATCATGTGGATGGTTGTTTGACTACATGCAAGTATTTGAATAGTCAAGCCAGGCCTGTCAATCAATTTTAAAATACGCGACACTGTCAGACAAGCATTGAGGCGATAACAGACATTGCGAAAAAGGTGAGGGAGAATTTGATCTGTTGAAAATCTGTTATAGGCTACATTTAAAAAAAAGCCATCGGTAAATTTTACCCTGTGGTGGTTTCTAATCATAGGGTTCTAATATTATGGTCCGGTAAATAACATTATGCCAAATTTTATAGGACGTAATGGATTACAGTGATGTGTGATTGACATTTTAGCACTATGTGCGCTTACACTTGTATTCAACAAGTGTAAACGTATTGTATTCAAGTGCATTTTTGAGAAACGCAGGGCTGCAGGCTGTGCACAATGTAAATGCCGTTTACGTTCGGGTCTAGTCGGGTTCTAGGAAATGGCTTCAGGTCGGGTCGGACTCGGGTCTAATTTTATCGGGTTTGTCTCGGGTCAGGTTTTTCTTTAAAAAAATGTATTTATGCACATTGGGTTCGGGTAAGAAGTGATTCGGGTCGATTCGGGTCAGGTACAGTTTTTAGGACACAAGAAGACCTCTAGTGTGAGGCATCTTTAAAAGACATTCGCTTGCTCTTTTGTGAAGTTCACTTGGAACTTATGCTAAAAAGGATACGTCAACCGGATGGCGTAGCTCGCAGGATGGCTGAAGGTAGCGAAGATGGCCGGCTATTTCCACGCTTGCTAGATGCCCCTCAACGGCGACGTGGCTTCTGCAGTTCATGCGAAGAGCTTCGCTGAAGAGATGAAAATCAGGGATGCAGCCTATGAACCGCACTTATATACACTCTGGCCACGCCCATTCTGGCGGGCTATGATGCAATGACGGCGCGAGTGCCTCTCATTGGACGTGAGTTCACTCGAGTTCGTCTATAGGCTGCAGCAGTTTGCCGCAGAGCAACCAATGAGCTCGCTAGAAAGCCCGCTCAAGGTCTGCAGCTGCTGCACTGCGTTGTCAATGAATGACAGAGCTGGTGTTCTAAAGCAAAACACACACTGGAATGAATAATTCACTGAAAACACTATGTGAGTGACTATTCTCTCTACCATATGTGATGTAAGCAGCTTGGTTTTCTTTACATTGGCGCTACTTTTGACTGATTGAATGAATTTGCTTACTGGATGATTGAACTGAAAACTTTCCCGGATTTTAAGTCTTAAAGGGATAGTTCACACAAAAATGAAAATGATCCCATGATTTACTCACCCCTCAAGCCACCCTAGGTATATGACTATCTTCTTTCGGATGAACACATTATATTTATATTATAGTTATAATATAAATATAGTTATATAAATTAATATCATTGCTCTTCCAAGCTTTATAGTTGTTGTGAGTGGCGGTCCTGATTTTGAAGTAAAAAAAATGCATCCATCCATCATAAAAGTAACCCATATGGTTCCAGGGTTTTAAGAAAGGCCTTCTGAAGCAAAGCTATGGATTTTTGTAAGAAAAACATCCATATTTAAAACTTTATAAACTAAATAACTAGCTTCACGCTTCCGGCCTACGCAAGTCGACTTGCACCAAAAGAGTAACCCCTGTCTTGATGTAGTAGCATAAGCTTTGATGTCTCTCGCGCTTCAAAACAAATAGGGCTGGACAACAAACTCAAGCTCCTCTTTTCTTATATCGGTTTTAGACCAGTGTTGTTCTATCCTCTGCACTTCCACGTTCGTCAATACATACAGGTCAGGGGTTACTCTTTCTTCATGAATCGATGTGTACCGTCGTCTGTCGGAAGCTATTATTATTATTTTAGTTCATATTTATTATTTTAGTTTATATTATTTAAGTTTTAAATGTAGATATTTTTCTTACACAAATGCATAGCTTCACTTCAGAAGGCCTTCATTAACCCCAAAGAGTCATGTGGAGTACTGGATGGATGCACGTTTTGGGGCTTCAAAATATCAACCCCCATTCACTGCCATTATAAAGCTTGGAAGAGCCAGGACATTTTTGGTAAACCTGCACGCTATTAATCATTAGCTAAGTAATAATAACTAATAACTAAAATAATAATTGCACACTATTAATCATTAGCTAAGCATTAATATACAGTTAATTCTTCATTTCTAAAGCATTAATTACCAATCAATCAAAGTTTTATTAAAGACATGCATTGGTCCAACCACAAACAGGTACAAAACATAAAGTAACATACAAAAAATAAATAAATAAAATAAAATAAAAAATGAAAATAGACATAATAATGCATAATAATAAGCAGTTTATAAATACAGCTATAAATGTTTTATTCTTGATTTATAAGCATATCTATAATGTGATTAATAATTTGTCAGTTTATAATTTCTAAATGAAGTATTGCTTTATTTACAAACCATTTATTTAGGAGTTGTTAGTGGTTTATAAGATCACTTAGAAAGTTTAAGTAAATGAATAATAAACTATTTAAATGTACATTCATACATCTTAAATATTTCTATATTCTGAATCACTGTTTTTTTGTTTAGAATATAAACGAGCCTTTAAATTTCTTTTGTAAATGCTTTATGTGGCATTAGTCCTCAATAAATAGAGCTCACAAAAAAGTTAACTTACCACTACTACATGCTTTATAACTACCTGAATGAACCATGAATTACAGTAGAAATACAGGTTAATAAAGCTTTCATTTAACAAACTAAGTAACTATTACTATATGTCTGAATAATAAGATGAATTTGTCACAGTCTGTCTTGTCTCCGTCTCTTTACTATACACTACCCAGCATCCCAGCTCTTGTCTTCACACCTGCTTGTCATCATCGTTATCTGTGTTTAGTCATGGTCATCATCTGCGCCACCTGTTTCTGTTAATTAGTATGTGTATTTAGTTCCTGTTTGCCTTTAGTTCAGTGTCCGTTCTTATGTGTATCACATGAGTGTCTGCCTGTCTGAACCTTGTGCATTGTTTATTGTAAGTAAAAGTTGTCATGGAATTTTGGACTTTTCGTCTTCCATTGCCTACACAACCCGTGACAGCATTAATGTACATTTAAACAGTTTATTAATCATTTACTTACACTTTCTAAGTGATCTTATGAGACACTGACAACTCCTAATAAATCCTAATAATAAACTCCTTTATTAATCATTAATAAAGTTTGAAAATACATTTATTAAAAACATTATAGATATGCTTATAAATGAAGAATAAATTATTTGTAGCTGTATTTATAAACTCATTAATGTCTGTTAATGCTTTATAAATTATGAATTAACTGTTACCTTAATAGCGTGCAGTTATTATAAAGTGTTACCCATTTTTGAATTTTACTCCGACTGTATTCGTCTGAAAGAAGAAAGTAATTTACAGAAAATCAAAATCAGGTTGAATGGTTAGAACAGAAGTTTCCGTCTACCAGAGTTACAGGTGCTTGAGCTATTGTATGCGCAGTGTGATAAACTCCTGATTTTTAAGATTTAACTTCAGTAAATTTTTTTTAAATAATCGCATGTCACACGTTAACGTTAACGCTAACACACGTTAACGTTAACGCTCTAATTATATATATATATATATATACTGTATATATATATATTCTTAATCAGTTACTGTATCCAATCATTTTATCTGAGAAGCAAGACATAGACATCAAAACCTTTATAGACATTAAAACCTATTTTTGTCAAAAGATTTTGTCGTTACATTGGCATTTTTTTTCATGTTCAAGCTAAAAAAATTGTTTACTTTTTTAATTATTTTTTATCTTTTCTTATATCAAGAAATAAATAATAATTTGGAATTGTATTATTAATAGATCATACTGCATATAACAGTGAATTTAAGACACTGAATTTAGTATACCTTAGCAACCATACACTATATCCAAGCACTGTGGTGTCAACTTTTGTATGGGTAGCCTCAACTTGCATGATTTCAGAAATGTACAAAAGAAAGAAACTAGCATTGCTCTTTTGCTTTTTGTTGGATACAAAACCAATACATGTGTTACTTGTTTTTGATCTATTTGCTCTGTCTCTTAGCCTAAGCAATTGTTCTGGAACAGTGACTGCACTAAACGCTGTCAGTGCATTGGACGGAATCTGATTCAGTGTGACCCAAGGCGATGTAAATCAGAAGAGGAATGCGTTCTACGTCATGGTGTGCGAGGATGCTTTGCCCGACGTAACCAGCTCTGTGTGGCATCAGGGGGTGGCGTCTTCCGCACTTTCGATGGTGCCTCTCTTCGTTTACCTGCCTCATGTTCCTTTGTTCTTTCAACTATCTGTCACAAGCTGCCCGAGTTATCTTTTCAGCTCATTGCCAATTTCGACAAGTGGAGTACACCCAACCTAACCACCATCTCCCATGCTTACCTCTACATCAACGAGGAGAACATTCTCATCTCGGGAAACACGGTCAAGGTAGGAACACAAAAAATGTACTGCACATGATGTACAGGATGGGACAGGAAATCACTCAGGTGAAGTGGTCTACTATTTCCTAGGAGAATTTAACCCTCTACAGCATAACGTTGCCCTCAGGCAACAGAAAGTTTTCTTAAGCCCTATGTTCAGTAAATTTTTCTTTAAATGATTGCAACCAATTAGAAAGTTTGAAAAAGTATCAAAGAACAGTCCAATAAGGTTTGGGAGTCACCATCAAGCACCATTTGAAGGTGGGAAGTCCTTTTCTGGCACATGGTCACAGGAGCACATGTTGTTGAGTTGAAAGCAAGATTATGTGCTTTAGTGATCTTCTTTAAAATGACATTAACTGTATATAAAAAATGTGTGTGTCTGTATGAAGGTGTAGAAAAGCCTTCTGGCAGGTTTTAGTTTTTCTTTTTGTTGCCTCAAGGCAACGTTGTGCGATAAGGGGTACTTTTCACGGAGGTTTTGAACAATACTTTACAATGGCAAATAATGCGTTACACAAAGGAAAGATGCAGGGTTCCTGGGTACAAAGGAACACCCAAAGTCACCAAAGTGACACTGTTCCCACAAAGTTGGGGGCATGACATTGTCCAAAATGTCTTGGTATGCTGAAGCATTAGGAGTTGCTTTCACTGGAGCTAAGGGGCTAAACTCAACCCCTGAAAAAACAACCCCACACCATAGTCCCCCCTCCACAAAACTTTACACTTGTCTCAATGCAGTCAGGCAAGAACCGTTCTCCTGGCAACCGCCAAACCCAGACTCGTCCATGAGATCGCCAGATAGAGACGCGTGATTTATCACTCAGAGAACCCGTCTCCACTGCTCTAGAGTCCAGTGGTGGCGTGCTTTATACCACTGCACCCAACGGTTTGCATTGCACTTGTTGATGTAAGGCTTGGATGCAGGTGCTCGGCCATGGAAACCCATTCCATGATGCTTGCTACGCACTGGTGTTCAGCTAATCTGAAGGCCACATGAAGTTTGGAGGTCTGTTAGTAGCTATTGACACTGGAGAAAGTTGGCGACTTCTGTGCATCTCAGCATGCGCTGACCCCGCTCTGGGTTGCTATTGTTCCCAAAGTGCTACCACTTTGTTATAATACCACTAACAGTGACCGTGGAACATTTAGTAGTGAGGAAATTTCATAGGTAGCAACCTACCACAGTACCATGCTGAATTACAAAGTGACCCATTCTTTCACAGATGTTTGTTGAATCGTCTGCATGCCTACAGTAGCTGCTTTATTTTACAGAACTGTGGCCATTGAAGTGATTGGAACATCTGAATTCAATGATTTGAAGGGGTGTCCCAAAACTTTTGGCAATACAGTTTATATGGGGATGATTAGGATACATAAAGTACATGATGCATGGCGACGCACTACATGATACAAACCTATGTCTCTATCAAATCAAATAGATTGATGAGTTTCAAGTGTTTTTCCCTTTTTACTTAAATTATTTCTTGACATTTTTGGAGAAAAAAAATGGATTTTTGTATTGCTCTCTGAGAGTTGTATAATGACCATTTTCTCTGTGATTCTTTACCATTGTTGCACAACGTTGCCCTCGGGCAACAAAAAAATATTTTGGGGTGGGGGGGGGTCAGGGGAGGGAAATTTTTCAATAAATCAATAAAATGTTCCTAAATGAGCCAAGAAATTTGTTCCATGTGCCATCAAAATGCATGCAGTAGAGGGTTAAAGAAAAATAAACAGGTATTTTCAAATGATACTTTAGAACAGAGCTCCAACCCTAATAAAACAAACCTGAACAAGCTTATCAAGGTCTTTAGGATTACTAAAAAAGGTATCCATCTTATTGTCAACGTAAGAGCCGGCGCAGCCATTTTAAATGGAATGTGTCTGGCTTCTGGTCTCATCCGCTTCCAGTTATTTTAACTGTACAAAACGGTACATTTTTTTTATAAGAGTATTTCTTACTATAATATTTCATGTATTGTCATAAATATAATCTCTGTAGCATTAATTATTTTACAGTTTAGTGCACTTTGTTATTCTCCTTGTGATTTACCTATAGCCACTGAGTCTTGCACATTCACTAAAAAAAGTTGTGTCCAAGCTAAATGCTGAGTGTTTTTCTCTTTTAACTCAGGTAAATGGTACGCCCGTGTCCGTACCTTTTGTCACAGGTCTAATGACACGAGTATCCACATCAGAAGGATTCCTGGTGATTGACACTCCTCAGGACATCCAAGTGCGTTATAACCGATTCAACACCCTCAGCATCATGATGGGCCCACGGCTGCAGAACAAGGTGTGTGGACTGTGTGGGAACTTTAATGGGGATCCTAATGATGATTACATCACCTCTCGTGGAAAACCTGCCGTCAGCTCACTGGAGCTCGCTCAGAGCTGGAAAACCAACGGCATGCAGAACAGGTTTGCAAGAAAAAGTTGTGCGGTTATATTTATTTACCAACTAATTATTGATAAATTTCATCTTGTCCTCTTTTCGTTGCCACTCATTTTCTATCCTTTATTGCTTGACTCTTGCCTATAGTTGTGATGAGACACAGTATGTGGCCCTGGCACAGTCCTGTGATAATACAGCAGTGGCAGAGCTGCAGGGGGAGAACAACTGTCTGAAACTCACAGATTTGAAAGGTTTCTTCCAGCCCTGCCACGGCCTGCTGGACCCTCACCCCTTCTACCAGTCCTGCTACATGGACGGCTGCTACAACCACCGCAAGGCCCAGGTGTGCGGCTCTATGGCAGCCTACGCTGAGGCCTGCCGCTCTTTCGGCACACTTACCACCAAATGGATTGCCCTGGAAAACTGCTGTAAGGGGACGCTGCCACCTACAGGATAAGAAGTAGAAGTGTAGGAAGTGAAAGACATCAAGGCTTTATTCAGGATGATTGGGACATTTTTTTGACTTGAAAAAAGTGTCCAAATCAACCGGAATTCACTGGAATTGTCATTTTTAGTATTTTATTTGGATCTGAAAAGAACATTTTCATTGAACATTTGCACACACTCAAAAAAATGTTTTTTAATTAGCACTTTTAGCTGGAAATTTTACAACTATAGTGTAACACTCAATTGACACATTTTTTTTTTGTTTGTTTGATGCTTACAAGTTTGTTTGATGCTTACAAGACTATCAGAAAAAAAAACTTTATGAATTAGCAGGTGAATATATGGATTTGTTAATGAACTTTACTCTCCGTGTGTGTGTGTGTGTGTGTGTGCGTGTGTGTGTGTGTGTGTGTTTCTGTGTGCTAACTTTGTAACTGGACCTGTCTTTAGCAGAATGGATCTATGACCCCTGTTCAGGAGAGATCTGCTCTAACAACACATGCGAGCAGGAGAATGGAGGAGATCTTTGTGGCTGCCCTGAGCTCCCTAGCACTGAAATTAGTGAGTAAAAGTAATCGATAAAAACCCATTTGTTAATTATTACACATTTAAACCCTACGTATTAAACCCAGGCCCATAAACTATCGTACACAAGTTACCATTTATATTATAGTAGTGGGCTAACTGCTAAATTAAAAGGTCACATTATGAATTGTCATGAAATATTGAGGAAACATTTAAAAGAAAAAACAGAACATCTTGTTCTTGTGATGTACTGTAGGTGAGGATGACATTATCCAGGCAGAGGTCACCTGTAAACATGCTCAGATGGAGGTCTCAATCTCTAAGTGCCGTCTGTTCCAGTTGGGCTTTGAGAGGGAGGATGTACGAATTAACGACCATCACTGCGCTGGTATCGAGGGAGAGGATTTCATCTCTTTCCATATCAACAATACCAAGGGACATTGTGGCTCTATTGTACAGGTGAACAAATCTCTCATTAACTACTGTTCAAGAGCAGTCTCAGTAGACAGTCTCAGTTGTTCCTCTTGCAAGAGAAGAGAAAGTACTGGTCCTGTTAAAGAAAATGTACTGTTCCATTAACATCCAACTATGCAGCAAGGTAGTTATAGTTTGTGCAAAAAAGCTTCGGACTACAATTGAGATCATTTAATGTAGATCCTGTGCTATCTTGTGATGAGTTCAATGATTAGTTTCCATCCAATATGATATAATCTAGTTTTTCAGTGCTGAAAAGTATAATAAGAAATACAGTATAGTTCCATGTGATTGAAGTGCATTATTTAACAATGCTGCATGTTGTTATGCTTATTTAAGAATTAAAGCAGTTTATAATATTATAATTTATAATGCTATTTGTGTTGTGCGCAAGAGATTGCTTACAATATGAAGTGTGTCTCAAAAACAATTTAAGCCTGAGTACTGTGCCTGAGATAAAAAATCGATATAAAAGTGCTATATAGAAGGCAAGTTAGCTTTTGGTTTTGATACCGCCATAGAGCTCTAAAAGTATATATCTTTTTGGGAGTTCAACGCTCACAAATTATATTTTTATTTAAACCATCCATGTAATTGAAATCTCAATGAGTTAAAGTTATACTTATGCTTTGATAAATATCACAGATTAAGAAAAAATGGTCCTCAGTGGTCCAATTTTACTAAATGTACTAAATGTGTAATAGTTTAGTTCCTAAATTATTCAGGTTGGTACAAAATAAACCATGATTAATCTTTACAAATATGTTTTGCTCATTCTCGCTATTAATATTTGTGTTTGTTTGTGTTCAAGATAAACACAAGTTCTTTTCATTTTGGTTTTGCTTTCATTGTATGCTGGATAAATATTAGGGCTGGGCAACGATTAATCGCATCCAAAATAAAAGTTTGTGCTTACATAATATATGTGTGTGTGCGATGTATAATTATTTTGTATATAAAAATTCACACACATGCATGTATATATTTAAGAAAAAATGTGTTATTCATATATAAAATATTAATATTTAATATAAATTATTTATAAATATGTATACAGTATATACATGCAAATATTTCTTGAATATATACATGCATGTGTGTGTATTGATGTATACAAAATAATTATACACCGTACACACAAATATATTATTTAAACACAAACTCTTATTTTCGATGCGATTAATTGCTGCTCACCCCTAATAAATATATATCGTCTGCTTGGTTGAATATGTTATTTTCTGTGAAAAGCTAATTAAATTCACCATAACTGTGTGTGTGTGTGTGTGTGTGTGTGTATTTGTATCTGTGAGTCCAGTCAAATGGAACACACATTATGTACAAGAACACGGTGTGGATCGAGAGTGTGAACAACACAGGGAATGTAGTAACACGTGATAAGACGATCAATGTGGAGTTTTCTTGTGCCTATGAACTGGACATCAAGATATCTCTGGAGACAGTACTGAAGCCAATGCTCAGGTCAGCTGTCAGACAACATGCACCCCTCACAAAAACTACCAATTACCTTGTATAATACCACTGTGTATTCTTTGAAGTACCTCAGAGGACCAAATACTGTAAATACCAGAAAGTATGCATATTAATCACACCGTAGTTTATTTAACATTATCATTTTATCTCTTTAGCTAGGTACATCACATTTTACAAAACATTTACTATAATTAATAACAAATACAGTAAATAGCATAATCTCATAGTACATGCACTTGGATGCTCCAGAGATGGGACAAATGATAAAGATAATAACTCTCCCACTTTTTTTTCTGCTGTTCACAGTGTAATAAACCTCACACTGCCTACCCAAGAGGGCAACTTCATCACAAAAATGGCCCTGTATAAGAACGCCTCATACCGAAATCCGTACCGCGAGGGAGAGGTTGTGCTGAGCACCAGGGATGTTCTGTTTGTGGGGGTGTTTGTGGAAGGAGCAGACGATAAACAGCTTATTCTCATTGTTAACATGTGCTGGGCTACACCATCTCGTTACAGCAGTGATCGCCTTCGTTACATTATAATAGAGAGAGGGTAAGTAAATAGCTTATGAAAATAATCATACACAAACTATGCTTAGCACTGAGCATAGGTCAAAACATATTTAACATAGAGTTTAAGACAAAATAAACACAGCACAAAAGTTCAGCAGGGGACTACACACCCTAAAACATACAAACGGGTATACGGCCCTCACATCATATACTGTAACTGTAATTCCAGGTGCCCTAACATCAAGGATAACACTATAGGCATGGCTGAGAATGGCGTGTCCCTCACCTGCCGATTCCACGTCACCGTCTTTAAGTTTATTGGTGATTATGATGAGGTGCATTTGCACTGTGACGTGTCTCTGTGTGACTCAGAGACAAACACCTGCAAAGTGGTGAGAGCTTGTACACACACACACACATACAGGCATTTTTGGTGCATTTTTTGTTGTCTTGCCATTTACAACAATAGAGACAATGGTAAAGGGGGTTGGTACATGATGTGCCATTGAACAACAGCTTAAACTGACAAATGCAAACATGATGTAAAACATCACTAAAAATGATTAAGTGATGTTTTACATGTTGTTTATCTTTTGAGAACTACTTTTTGGGGGGGATTTATAATAACTTTCTTGCTTTTACAGAATTGCCCTCATAACAAGAGAAGTTATACAGATTACAGTCAGCATAAAGAACAGATCCTGTCAGTGGGACCAATCAGAAGAAGGGGTATGGAATATATTTCAGAGTTGCACATGAATGCATGTCCAGAGTGAGGAATATGTGTGTAATTTAATATGTGTGTCAATTGTGAAGGCAAAATAACATTTGGGTGTAATATGTGCTCATTAGCAAGGTGATTATAGCTATGAATGTGTGTGTGGTTCAGGTATACCCTATGTTTTGGGGGCAAAATGTCCTGACATTGATTGGAATATCCAAAATCCTTTTCCTTGAGTCCTTGTGGGGACATTTTTTTTGTTCACCAGGATTAAAACAGCTTAGAAATCATACTAAGTGATGTTTTTTTTTTTGTTTTGTTTTTTTATAAAAATGCAAAAAGTTTTCTGTGATTGGTTGGTTTAAGGTTTGGGGATATAATATACCGGTTTGTACAGTATAAAAATGTCTGTGAAATGTCCCTATAAAACATGAAAACCTAACATATGCATGTGTTTCAGATTCAGACTGGTGTGAAGAGAATAATGGTGGCTGTGAGCAGATCTGCACTAGTCAAGTAACAGGCGCAGTGTGCAGCTGTGTGACAGGAATGCTGCAAAGAGATGGGAAGAGCTGCCGAGGTGAAATGCGAACACACACACACACACATTTACGTGTACTGTAGCTACTGTTTTTAAAAATAAATTAATAGGTGGAGGTTGTCCAGTGACTTTTGGATTATTGCAGAAAAGCAGCTCTGTGACCAACAAAAGTTTATGATTTTTGTACATTCTGTTCATCATAATAATCTTTTAAAATACATTTTGAAGCCTTAACAATATAACCAGAACCATAGAACCAGCTAAACATAAGATAGAAACAAACTACACTACGGTCGCAGGACTTCAATGTCACAACCATTAAACTTCAGACTTATCCAGTCTTTATTTAAAAAGATTTTCCATGAAAGTTTGAGTTAGAATAGTTTGCAAGATTGTGATTATGAACACAACAAGGCTATGAAGGTGGAGGCTCACTAGAGTAGATAAGTTAGAATGAGTTAAATGCCCCAGACAACCTCTGTAGTCCCACTTGTTAGGAACCGCCTAAATGTTGCCCATAAGCAAAAAAAAGTATATATAACATGTCCCTAACAAGTGTAACGAAAGGGTATTATAGATGTTCACAGTAGCATATCTGGAAAGTACCATCCCAAACACATTTTCATCGGAGTAGCCTGCTAATAACATCTGTAAAGTAACAGGCCACCCAGATCCAACACAAGAGTAGTTTTAGTAATAGTGAAAAATTGTCTGAGCAAGTTACATGATAAATTTAATGAACCAATGAGCACAGTATAAAACGCAACCTTGATTGGCATACCTCTACCTAATTTTTTTTTCCCAACCAGAACAAACCTTGCATAAATCTAAAATAACCAAGGTACAGCCTTCTCAGTTCTTAAGTAGCCATGCCCCTACAAGATATGCTTAGGAGAACAATTTATGCCCCCTACAAAAATATGGCCAACTACTGAATGATCAGAGCCCCTCCCCCAGAAATCACTGGCTGTATCTGAAATCGCCCTCATTTACCATTCCCTTCCTACATTACTCAGTTAATATACTGTACTTCCACTAAATCAATGAATGAAAACAAGTGAGACAAATCGGAAGCTATCTTCTGGCGAGAAGGTGAATTCAATTTCGTACAACGATCACAGTGCATGGACTTACTCTAGTAGCTAACTGTTCAGTGTACATCGGTTATACACTGATTATTAAGGTACACCGTAGGATGGAATTAATGCACTTTAAGTGTACAGACCTTAGTAATGTTAGACATATTTAATTTAATGCAGATGAAAACAGGGCTGTTAGGGATAAATGTACATTACAGTCTTTAAAATGGCACACTGCATAAAGGTCCTAGATCTCGTCATTTTTACAACTCATGACTCTCAAACTGTTTTGTCATTTGACATTTATGTCTCCTGAAAGTTATTGTTTTCAAAAAGACATTGCATTAGCTGAAAAATCAAATTTTTATTGAACAACAGTACAATCTATTGAACACACTCAAAATGAAAGGATTAGTTCACTTCAAAATGAAAATTCTGTCATTTACTCACCATCAAGTCGTTTCAAACGTGTATGAATTTCATTCTTCTGTTGAACGCAAAATAAGATCAAATAAGCAGAATGTCCGTAACCAAACAGTTGATGTACCCGGTAAAAAAAAATAGAATAAGGTGTAAAGGGGGTGGTTGTAACTTATAGTAGTAGACAACGTAAGGGATGTGCTTCCCTAAGGATGTGCTTTGTAGTTGTGCCGGACATTGTAAACTATTTGAGCCTCCATTCTCATGAACCTCTCATCTCTCTTTCTGCCTTAACAGTCACCAGTATGAGTACTGACCGTCAACCCCTGCTTCTTCTGACAGCTGCTGTTGTAAGCATTAACATCTTACTGCAAACACACACCTCAATTTTCTTCTCTTAACACCCACCAAACAAGACCAAGGGAGAGAGAGGCGTATACAGACAAAAGGGAGAAGCAAAACAGCCAGTGAGGGGTTATGCATGTGATGCATCAGCAACCCTGCGGTGAAGACCACCTCTGAGCAGTTCCCTTCATCGAAGTGAAAACTGTGATCAAATACAACCAAGTGATCCTTCATCAGCTGGATATCTCAGACATAAAACAACGTGCCTCGGTCCAACATAAATACATGACACCCTTCAGACCCTGAAAGAATCCAACTCTTTTCTTTGGCACAACATCTAACCCCAGAAACCAAAAAAAAAGGAAACTGTCACTTTGAAACGTAGTGATAGAGAGACAGCTACTGAATATTTCACAGCCACTAATGACAGATTAGCAAGTATTACTTATTAGATGAGAATCACTGAAGAGTGAGAGCACATATTGCAAGAATGGATGATAATTCTCAACACGTTATGATGTTTGTTTGTTTTTTATTTAGTTGATTTGATGAAATGCATATCCTCTCCTGCTCTTAATTCTCAATATGCCATTTTGTTTGGTATTTAAACCCCTTTTTGCCATATTGAAGTAATGCTGAGATCAAAATGCCAATCAACATTTGCATTGCTTTGTATTTGATTCCTTTGGATAAATGAGTGAATGGCGTTTGGTACCAAAACACAAATGTTCTTGAGTAGCCAACTTTTAAAGCATCATTTATTTAAGCTGTATATAGTAGGCCATATTTGATGGATGTGAACACTTTTGTCCTGTACAATAAATACTCAATGTACTGTATGAATCACTGACATAAAGTGAATTTAAGAGTCATCTACTCCATTTGCAATTTAGTCTGACAATATCAACTATACTTGACTTGAATTGAAGATGATGGTGGTGGTGGTGGTGGTGGTGGTGGTGATGATATTAAAGAAAGATTCAATGGTTGTTTCTAATCACTTCACCACAGCTGAAATATACTGCATTTCCTGTAGGTTTTGTACAGCCATAACACCATGGCAACTTATGTAGTCAGCTGTAGTCACTTACTGTATGTAGTCAAGTGACCAAACCCTTTGATGTCCATACTTACTGTAACAATGTTTTCTTATTCTATGGGTTGTGTGTTTGTTTTTAATCTGATATGATTTATTTGAGAATAAAGTGAGCAATTCACATTGATTCTGCTTCTATTCATAGTGCATTAGTCATGGCTTCTGCAGCAAGCCAAAGATAGAGAGCGCGCGAGAGAGAGCGATCCGGGTTGCTATGGCGACCGCTTGGGAGGCGGTTCCTTAAATCCAGACTTGAGCAAAGCACATATTGGATCAGGACCTATGATCAGGACCCTGTGCTGGTATGCTGTCACTCCAACCAACTGATCCGAGAGCGTAACGACGAGCCCGTTTCGTTTGATCTCTTACTGGATCTTAAAGTAACGTTAGCGTGTGTTTTTAGGAAAATACAGGGATATTTTTCTGGTCTCTCGGGAGGATGAACTGGAATTCCACTGGTAAGGATCTTAAGGGTTGTGCGGGGAGGCTCTAGCGCAGGATTAAACATGTGACATAACTTACCCACATCAGCTAAGCTTACTATTAGCAACACTGATGATTATATATCTTTAATGCAATTTAATTAAACCACCAGCCGTTTTCAAAGGCAGATTTGCATAGTTAGCGTTAATGAGTGGGCAGTAAGGCAGTGTTTATAGTAACTGCTGTATCCTACAGTAACAGTCTCTGTTTGACTGACAGATTGCGTCCACTGCTTTAATAGGTAGCAGTGCATTACTTAATTACTCTGACTTTAGCCAATGTGCATTCCTCCATTCCCCACGAGTCAGTTATCTCCTGTAATTTACATCACTACAAACACTCTTCGTCGTCGTCATCGGTCATTATCGGCATCATCATGTACTTCTCGACCATCTACGGACTCGCTGAAACTGTACGTCATTGACTTTTTTTGCACATTTTTTTAGTCAGACTTTTTACATGATGAAATGCAAGAACATATAAGGCTACAATATAATATAAAATATGCATATCAAACAATATTAAAGACAAGTAGGGGAGACCAGGGACAGTTGTAACACTTTTTGCAATTTTTAGCAATACATCAAAAACCATTTATACTGGAATATCCAATTTGTTATATTATAAACTTCAATCAGTCTACTGCTGAAACAATGTATTAAAGTGGTTTTATGAAATATGTATAGTTTGCAAAATTAATTTCAATATAGTATCTCCACTGTTACAACCGTCCCAGTGTACAGGGACGGTTGTAACATATGTCAGGGACGGTTTGTAATACCGACCAGGGATAACAGTTTGTAATAAAATAAGAACAAATAATCAAACTACAAGCAATAACACAAATGTACACAATAGATGTAAATTAAAGGGATGATTGATTGCGATTTCACTTTTTTCATTTTAAAGTCCCCGTGAAATCAAAATTACTAGTCACCCGCATATTACTAGTCTTGCGATGAACAATTAATCCGTGCAAGTAAATATATATATATATATATATATATATATATATATATATTATATATATATATATATTTACTTGCACGGATTAATTGTTATATATATAGCTATATATACGTATATTTAAATAGGCACGGATTAATTTATATATATATATATATATATATATGTTTATAAAACATTTTTTACCATGGTAATCTTTAATGAAAATCTGAAAAGTTACTTCTAAAGTTAATCTGATGATGTAGGTTTGACGGCTTGGGTTGGGAAACGCTTAACCACTCCCCTCAAACCGTTAGTCTGCTCACAGTCCCGCCCAAAGCCCAAAACCCGAGAGAGCGTTGGTGCCAGAAGTACATTTCCCATTCACTTCTCCCATTTAAATTTTGTAAAATCCATATCTAAAGAGTATTAGATCATGTCTGAGGATAACCAGCTATGGCTGAACTCATAAGCATACAACATATCATTTCGAGTGAAAAAACTAAGAGAAAATCCCAAAAAAGAGTACAAGCCTGTGTACATATTTTCATTTCTGAGCAAAGGAAAATCCTCCCAAACCTCCCATAAACCACCGCGCCTCACTAAAATTGGCTGAAGCCACCGTGAAAGATCCTTTTGTGTGACTTCCAAATCTGACGACGGCCAGGTGAACTTTTTCCTCCAGTGAATTTTATATCGTGAATGTGCAGGGAAACTAGCCTGGTTCAACCAGACTCTAGTTCATTTCATTTCCACATAGAGTCTGGAACCGCTCCATTGAGAAACGTTTCCTTCCTTGTAGGCGGGTTCACTATTAAAGTTCAAATCTATTGGATCTGCCCAAAGTCACTCACGATCTGCCATAGCCAATCGCTAACGGGGTGTCGTGAGTGACGTACGTCACGCGCCGAAATGGCTGGAAACAACAAGTCCGAATGATCAGAGGATTATGTTTACAGTAGGATTTCAGTCAACGAGCGCCGCAGGTTTTGTTAATCTAGGAACAATTATTAATTCGAAATGCATATTTGACACGAAGGACAGTGATATATTCATTCAACGGTGGAAGCTGTGTCTAATCATTACAAATACGCCACTGTGGTCGTTTTCTGATCTGCCGCAAATGCTGTAGCAGCTACAGTGAATGATCAGTCTTGTCTCCATCTGCAGATGTAATAAACAACAATTTTTCATATTTAATATTTAAGGTAATTAAGGTATTTAAGATACCTTAATTATGGTCTTCAAAGTATGTGTTTGTACATTTTTATGTGGCATTTAGTTTTTTTTAGTAAAACAAATCAACCATTGCCATCTAAAACTGAAAATCAAATATCTTCAAAGTATGGTTTTTCACATTTTTATTTATGACAATTATTTTTAAAAAATCACAACCAATTTGTATGATTTACAACATGTAAAACTGACACACCAACCTCCTGCACGAGTGCACAAAGGGGCTCAAAATGTTCTATTCATCACAAGAATCAGTAAATATACAGTTGGGAATATGAGCGACTGACATGACTCCTGAGCGGATCTTCAACCATAGTTTAGCAGCCAGGACTCGGGGCTTCCGAACAAAAAATTGATTTCTGGAAACCTAAGGATATAGAGCGATCCCAGACGTAGTTACTGAAGTAAAATAAAATTGAGCGGAAGTGCGTAGGAGGGCGCAGCCAGGCTACAGGGAAACTCCTTTTCCTAGATTTACTGAAGCTTATAAACGCATTTGCAGCTGCACATGCTAAAACATTGAGCATCTGGCTCCCACATAGGCTGTGCTGCGGCAACTGTACATCCAATGGCGCGGGGGCGTCTCGAGGTGCAACTAATGAACTTAGGCCTACGTCATTACACGATCTTCAGTCTTCACGTACCTTCGCGGGGTTTCAGACTTACACCAATCAGATGCATCACTGTGGGATTGTAGGATTGTTCAGGATTGTGGGTAATGAAGTACTTATCCAATACATCGCAAATAAAAGGCATTTATCTTAAAACAAGGTTAGTGCGCCTTTAACTTTTGGCATTTATATGAGCATATACAATCACTTAGTACAGCCGTAGCTGGTTTTAAGTCTACCATGTATGGTTACGTTTTAATGGCTTATATCCCAATTGTCAATGGAGAAATTGTATTGAATTTTTACTTTCTAGCACCGGCTGTGGGCGGGACTTTGATGCTCTATGAGCGAGAGATGGAAAGGAGGAGCACTAGAGTAAAACCCTGCCTTCTGTTCAATATTCCGTTTCACTTGGAAATACGTCACAGCACTGGAGAAAAGTTGTTTGCAACTTCCGTTTCACTGGGACTTTAAATAGTGTGTAATGTTGTCGTTGGTGCATAATTAGTACAGTATCTGCAAAGTTGCAGTGCTGAAAGTTCAATGTAAGCAGAGATATCGTCTTTTAAAAATCAGAAAGTTTAATGCCTACAAAAACAACTTGAATGGGACTACAACGGGTTTTATACGTAACTAACCCATACATTTACATCAACCCTCCCTCCAGAATATGCAAAAAAGGGCATGGCCATATTTCTGTGGCGCATAGAAAGTGTGTTATTTTCAGTCAGCTGTCAGGTCTTCTGCGTTCGGGCTTCCCACGGACGTTGTAGTTCGTCAACAATGGATACAATTTATTTTTGATTATGTTCCTGAAAATTACACAATCGTAATTTAGCTCTCTGTGCTGCGCATTTTACGAAAGACAGCTTCCAGTATCTCCACGAATTCAATGGCGGATTCAACAAGAAACTGTTATTAAAACATGAAGCAGTTCCAACTTTAAAACCAGAGGCAGCAGTTGTTGGGCCACAACCTGTAAGTAAGACTTAATCATTTTAAATGTATTTGCATGTATAATTTCATATGTAGTGTTTTAGTTTTATCAAAAGCCAGTGCTGGCTTTATAGCCACTTATGCTATTTTGTGTCTACGACAAACGCGTACAAACATTTTGGACCTGAATTTGTATATGTACTAATTTTGTAAGTAATTTTGTATGTATTTTTCATATATATACTTTATGACGTAATTTTCCGATTTGATCAAGAACGTAAACCAATGCCAACGCTGTAGCCAGCTAGGTCGATGCTATTTTGTGTAAGACAAATATGTATAAAGTTCAAAAAATTATAGGCTATGTAATCGCAGTAAACTTCAGCTGTTATCTTTACTGGTACTTTATCAAAGTACAGGGTGGTTTTAACACAGTTGCCACATGTAGGCTATAAATAAAACAATACACTGAGTAAACTAAGTTTTGTGAATAGATAAACGGTGGTTCATTATATCGATTAAACAAGAAACTTAAAAAACATCTATTCAGTTATATTAAATGTTTAACCAGGAGAAAACCGTATCTCAAAAGCTAACAAGCAGCAGTAGCATTTTTAAGTCACAACATATCGAAATTCTTATAATAATAGAAGAATAGAATATAATAATAATAATCATTTAAAAAAAAAATGTACCATTCAAAAACGTTTTGTAAGAGCCATGTTTGGGGAGGTTCTGCTTGACTCTCTTCATCGCCGCTTTCTGGGTCTGATTCTGGCTCAAACTGATACGTTATCGACACCATTATTTACATTGACTGGAGCACATGAAACATTCACCCGTAAAGGTAATGGGCCTGAAGTTTCTGGACAACATGCACTATGCAGTTTAGCCAATAACAACACACCGGCCCAAACTAACCAATCTCAGCCCATTGCCTGTTTCTGAGGGAGTGGTTTCATAGAATAAGGATGTAAACCAGTCGTTCAAATGACAAGGAGAAAGCGCCTTACAATAAAGGTGAAATTTATGAAAAATAAGAATACATGTTATATTGCACCCCATAAACACAATCATGCAAAGAAAAAAAGCAGAAAACCACCCCTTTAAATAAACAGTGCTTTTCAGGTAAATTTAACATGACAGATTAGGTACAAAAATGAAATAAAAATAACTATTTTGTTTGATTAACAATAAAAAATAGTTTATATTAAGACATACTGCACATCACTTTGTAGGCCAACTGGCAGTTATCATCACACTGGTTCTCTCAACAAAAAGGGTTAGGGTTAGGCTTTTTTTTCCATAGGCTTTTGGATTATCCCAAAAACAACAAGCTCTGTGATCAAAAAAAAAGTTACTTACACTTTTTGTCCTCACCCAAAAATGAAAATTCTGTCAGTATTTACTCACCCTCATGTTGTTCTAAACCTCTATGTGTTTATTTGTTCTGCTGAACACAAAGGAAGATATTTGGAAGAATGTTTTAATCAAACAGATCTCAATCCCCATTGACTACCATAGTATGTATTTTTCCTACTATGGTAGTCAATGGGGATTGAGATCTGTTTGATTAAAACATTCTTCCAAATATCTTCCTTTGTGTTCAGCAGAACAAATAAACACATTGGGGTTTGAAACAACATGAGGGTGAGTAAATACTGACAGAATTTTTGGGTGAACTAACCCTTTAATTCTCACAAATGAACACAGTTTTTATGAATTTTGAAGACTATACAGACTCCCAAGTAAAAAATATAAAGCTAAACTATAAACTTGTGGTGATGGCGCAGTGGATAAGACACATGCCTTTGGTGTGAGAGACCTGGGTTCGAATTCACTGTGAGACACCAATGTGTTGCTGAGCAAGGCACTTAACCCCTAGTTGCTCCAGAGGCGTGAGACTTCTGACATATAGAAATTGTAAGTCGTTTTGGATAAAAGTGGTAGCTAAATGAATAATTTTAATTTTTAAAAGAACTACCAAAGTCCCATGACTTCAACATCGCCTTCACCAAGCTTCTGACAACTCTTTTAGTTTTTTATCTAAAACAAATTTCCCATAAAGTTTGAGTTACAATAGTTTACAAGAGCACAAATTTAACTAACTATTGTAAATCAAACTTTATGCCTAAGCTTAATGAGGTTGTAAAACGGACTTACCTGTTCGCCATTATGACGTTTAATGTCCCTGACAGCCTCTGTAGTCCCAGGTGTTATTTCATAGTTCGTAAGATTTGAAAGCAATATAATTTTGCCGTACACAATTTTCATACATAAAATATAAAATAAATGACTTGAAAAGACTGCTCAGTGACATCCACTTAATCATTTTTGCTTTTTCGGGAGACGTAACTTGGAGATGAAACTCCATTTTCTGAATGTTGGAGGTTGTGGAAGTCTTTGAAAGGGTCGTCTGCATTTCTCTTTTTGTCCAACCAAAATCCAAAACTATAATGTTTTTGAATTATAACATTCAACCTCAACCTTTTGAGTCTCAGTGTACATTACCTGCTAGTAACTCTACTCTTGTTGAAAGCTGTCCTACACAACTGATACTGAAAGATGAGACAAGTCATGTTTATCATGTTGTCTTTGTGTTTGCATGAGCAAGACGTAAAAAGAAGTTCCCCTAAATTTCCACATTTTACAGCCTAATATAGATTATTTGCTGAAGCTGAAAGTTTTGTACACAATCTCAGATATAAAAAGCAGTAGTCTGATTAGGCTTAGTCTTCTTTAGCTTTGTTTCTAGCAGACTGTGTTTGTCTTTGTGACAGTTTGGCTCTCTCCACCTTGGAGTTGATTTCTCTTCACATCTTGATCATGTCTCCAGTCTACTCGCCCCCCAAATACACCAATGGATCCACCCTCATAAGCCCATACAGTTCCTATGACCCCTGCGATCCCACCCTGGGATATATTGTCCGAGGTCAACCCCAGCTTTCCAGGTATGCTCCTTCCACCTCCCGCTACCTGAACCCCAACCCTTGCCTCGCCCGAGGCGTCCCGTTCTTTGCTCAGGAGCCTGAACGTGGGAAAGCCGTACCCCATTCTGAGTCCCACATTGGCCGCCGGAGTGAAAGCTACAGTAGGATGCAGGTTAAAGGTCCGATTCCTAGAATTAATTGGCAAAGGGGCCGTTCGCCTTCTAGGACTGGACATATCTGCACATCTCCCCTATCAAGGCAACGCAGGTCGGTCAGTCAGTCAGACCTGATGCGGGAGCTCGCCACTCTGGAGATCTGTGACCAAGGAGCAGTGTACACAGTCAAAGAGAGCACGATTAGGGGACGGACAGATTACTCAGGGCCTCTCTACTGGAGATCAGAGGTGAGTCTGATTATTTTGTACACTGACAATACACATTTAAATACAGGGTTCAACTGACATAAGTTAAGCTCAATTGACAGCATTTGTGGCATAATGTTGACTACCACAAAAAATCCTTTTGACTTGCTTGGCAGCCTGTCCAGACTTGCATGGATAAAAAAAGACAAATTTAATGATGTCTCTATAAACTATAATTATTACCAGTACTCAAAGTGGGCCAGTAAGCACCAGTACTTCTATATTTGAAACTCTAGTGTGCCATTTCCCACATGTTGCTTTGTCACTCAGAGTCAAGGTTGGGGGTTGTATTTGAGCCTTTTTTAATTTTTATTTAAAAGCAGAAATATGAACGCTAAGCATTCGGTTGAGCTTAAATTGAATTGGTATTCTTTTGAACATATTTATTGTCAGTACATTACTATCATCTCTGTTCATAAGTGCTACGATATTGATTTAATTCTAGACCACATTTAGCATATAAAGTATGAGCTTGTAGGCTGACACTCTCACACCTTCACTTCACACACTCGTGTAAGCACACTTGAGAATAAATTAGATTGATGAACACCACACTGCCCTAAGTCTATCCCATGTGGTCTGTGTAATAGTACATAGATGTAAGCACACACATAGGCTATACAGATTATTCATTATGAGTATACGCTTCAGCCACGTTTTATCACTCTAGTTGAGATAAAATTGATATTGCATTTAAATAAATATATGCTACAATAGGCATTATATTACAGTGATGCATCATGACTGAAAACAAAGACGTTTAGTCCGACAAAGTGAAGCACAGCTCTAATTACTAACACCAGGATTAGTCCTGTAATTCTCTGATTTACTCTCTAGAGTGCGCTGTTTTTCTCTTTTTATGAAAGGTGTAGAATTAGTGCTATATTTAGTGGGCAACAGCAATATGAATCTTGGATATGGAAATCCATAAATATGATACAAGCCACAAACAACTCTACACATGTTGTACATAAATGTGAAAGATCAAATGGAAAGTACATGAATGATTGGCTTAATTATTTATTTTTTTTTATTAAAAAAAGTAAGAGACACTTAGGCCTGGTTTCACAGACACGGTATAGACTAACCCAGAATTAGGCCTTAGTTCAGTTGGGCCATTTAAGAACCTTTTTGTAAACATGCATAGAAAAATACATTGTGCATTTTGAGACAAAACAATGGCACTGACATATTTTAAGATACGTCAATGCACGTTGCTTTTAGTTAAAACAGCTCAAACATGTAATTAGTCTGGGTAGTAAGTAGTCTTGTAAAAAAGTAAAAACAAATAATAATAATAATAATAGTATGTTTAGTTTTTGCTAAAACATTTCCTGTTGTTAAAACTGCTGTATTTGCAGTTATGCTTTTGACCCATGATTCATTTACACTGCAACTGAAAGTGTTCTATAAATGTATTAATATTCAGCTCGTCACTTGATTTCAACATGGCAGCCACCATGAGTGGCAATCTCACATTCATGTAAAATAACTTTTTTGAACTTCAGGAGTCTTCATTTCATGTGTGAAAGTATATCATTTTACATAATCTGCCAAAAGCACTATTTTCGTTTACTTTAAAGTCAATTCTAATTTTTATACATTTTTATTTGTCATCATGGCCATACAACAAATTGATCCTTGATCAGATCTAATAGACTGATCAGATCTAATAGACTGAACTTCTTTATAAACTGGTTCTGAGGTTACAACTGAATATGAGATTGACATTGTGCCACAATGATTGCTCTCATAGTGGGCCAGAGGTGCTGAATATAATTATATAACAGGGGGCCACAGTGCTGAATATAATTACGTGTTCAGAGTAGCAAACCTTTATATCAGCACAATTTCATGTTGTTAGCTTGGACTTTGTCATTTTCAGGCCTATAGCGTATTGTCAGCCAAATCAGGGTGTTACATAAAAAATGTGCAGTTCCAGGTGCAGTTCTGCTGAACTCTGACTTTAGCTTATTTTCGTTCGCATTCTCCTCTGGGCGTAACATAACTAGATGCTTTGAAACTTAATCTCACACCCCCTTTTTTTATACACATTTTTAAAACATCAATAGATTTCACCATGCCAGAAACTAAGTTTTTGTTTTTGTTTCTCTTCTTCATTCCATTCCCATGGTCTTGTGGTATTGGGAGAGGCTGTTAAAGAGATTGAATGATGTCTTTATGACCTGTCTAAATCCTCATGTGTTGACACTAAAGTTTTGTTGCCTGCCATGTGTGTTTAGGTTACATAAGTATCTGCAATCAGGTTCAGTGTTATTGTAAGGATAAGCAGAGCGCTGAAGTACTTGTACAGAGAGATACTGCTCATAATCTTATGAAATTAGTTTATTATTAAGCTGTATTATTTTGCATTATCTTAATAGAGTCTTTATTTCATAATGGGTTTTTGCTTACTCAGCAGCATATTGCAGATTTCACTATGGGAATGAACCCAAAATGTAAAAAAGTAGAAACTATCCTTTTTGGTAAAGGGCCAATCCACCAACAGCTTTGCTTATTTTTATTTTTTTTTTTAATTATTTTCCAAAATGTTTCAAAAACTCACCTTGTTACACCTTGTGCATTCACGATAACAATAACTAAGACTATTAAAGGGATAGTTCACTTTGAAATACATTTTTGATAGGGCTGGGTATTGAGACAAATTTCACAATTCAATTTGATTTCGATTCACAAGCTTGCAATTCGATTTCGATTACGATTCGATTACGATCGATTATTTTGGATATCAGTTACAATAAATGCCAATTTTTCTCAATGGAATCAAATCTCTTAACTAATGCTGTAAACTATGGGAGTCTAGTTAGGCTTCATTAGCCTAATATGAAGGTAATAATGAATGGATCACTTTTTCATTACACTTTTATTTATTTTTATAATAAGAAGATTATATGAAATATAAACATTTAAATGGTGGCTGTCATAAAAACTTGCCAGATTTATTCAAATATGCATTAAATATTGAAGAACATTAAGGTTATAATGCATATAATATGGTGTATATATTTAGCAAAATGCTCCTCTCTGGAGTTATTTTTTCTAGCTGACTAACGAGTTTATGTGGGTTTTCTGAGGTAAATATGACGATACATGACATTGATTAAGCAGTTTAACTGACGTCTTTCCACGGTTGAAACGCTGATTGAGCGAATCAATGTGACATGATACGGATTTCGTTAAGTTGTACTCTATCTTTTAACACACTTTCAGATGCTCATTCATGTTTATTTTGCGCTGTATTATTAACCCGGAAGAGAGATCAGCGCTGCTGCTTCTCTTGAGCTTTGCCAGAGCGATCTCACGCCACAGCGCCAAAACGCTATTTATGTTTTTGAATTTCTAAAGAAAATGGACGTGATTTGAAAATTGAGACTTTGTTTCATATCAATAGTAACAAAGGACAAAGATTATTGTGATTTTTTGGATGCGCGCAGCCGCGATACAATGTCCCATTCATTCAAATGAAACAGGATGACTAATCAATTCTTGAGATTTAAGAATCGATATCGGTTCGTAAAAATGAGAATCGATTAATATCGAGAAATCGATATTTATTACCCAGCCCTAATTTTTGATTTGTTTTAGCTTACCTCAAGGGCATCCAAAATGTAGGTGTCTTTGTTTCCGCAGTAGTTTCAATTTTTATTTTTTTAGGTCAAACCATTCTTGTCTATCAATCAGAGCATGCACAGAGTCAATCTTGCTCATCCCGATAAATATCAAACATGTTTGATATGATCGGAGCGAGCCCGATTTGTGTGAAAGCAGATCGGGAGGTGCAAGATTCGATCTGTGAACGACTCACATTACCAGATAATCTGCTCCGAACATCGGAACCGATAGAGGTAATCAACAAGATTTTTTCTCTGATTCTCGTGAGGGGAAAATCGGGCATAAATTGGGCATAAATCGGCCTAAAACTCCTGTAGTGTGAGCCGGGCATTAGGGACATCCTCGTTTGTAAAAACAGCATACAAATAAAGTTAATACTGTTTTTTTTCTTTTCTTCTTTTTTTAAAGAGGTCCTTGATCATGATTTCACTTTTTTTTTTACTTTAGTTAGTAATGTTGCTGTTTGAGCACAATGAACAAAGTTCAATTCAAGATATATTTTCTTTTAAAATCACTTTTTAAAGACTACAACAAATGGCTGGTAGGGACTACAACAAACTTCTTCCTGGGTTCACAAACCCTAAAATGTATATAGACCTTATGTTGCCCCGCCCCTTTTTTAGCGCTGCACTCGTGGTCTTTTGACTTCCGGTCTGTATTTTCATAGCGGCGATCTTGCATAGGTATGAATGAACCGCTCGTAAAAAATTTCCCGGTCGACATTTGTTAAGACATCTGCTTAACAATGCTTATGATAAACATTACAATGCTCATGATAACTTTTGTTAACTCTAGAATAAGTAAACCCACTTCACCAGCTAATTACTCCTCGACAGAAATGCCATAGAAATAGACAGAGCGACCGCAAAAACGGAAGTTCAAAGACAATATTCTAAAGATGACAGCGCCCATGTTTCTCTGGTGCATTAGGTCTATAGACCCTGACCTCAGGAACACACTACACAAAGGGTGTGAGTCCATGTTGGGCTGCTGTTGTTGGGGTGAAGAAGAGGAAAAGTTGTTTTCGGTATTTTTTACACCCTGGAAAAAGTTTATCCTTAAGCTTACGACCTTAGAGCGGTTCAAATTTATTTTTGTATTTTTTTAAAGAACCTCAACAACCTCGTTTGTCTGTGCGTTGCAAATTTCACGGAGAACAGCTTTCAGAAGACAATGCTGGCTATATGCACAAAAGCTTCTCCTGAAAGATGTAGCCATTCCCATTTTGTTGAGACAATCTGTTGGTAAAGGATCATTGTGTTTTCTCTTAACAGTCCAATTATAAGCTTTATGTATTTTCAGCATATTTTATATTTTGGAAGGAGGGGTTTCATCAAAAATGGGGCGTTCAACCAGACTGGGGAGAGGAGCTGTAATCATGTAAAATATGTGAAAAAATAATAAGATTTTTGAACAATCAACCATAAAAACATTCCAGTACACCACAAAAACAAAATCAAGACTTTGTAAAAGGGGCTTAATAGGACACATTTAATGCAGAAAGTGCTTTAGTAGTTACAGTCACTATGGCTAAATTAATTTGTGTGTATGTGTGTGTGTGTGTGTGTGTGTGTGTGTGTGTGTGTGTGTGTGTAAGAGAGAGATCTTAAGTAGAGCAGTAATTTAGTCATTGGGAGAGTATCTTACTGATGCCACTCCTTTCACTCTCCCATGTCAAGTATGTGGTAGGGTCAGGTTCAGTATGTGTTAGGTACATATTTCTACACACACATACACATAAGCAGAATATACACTCCTACTGTATACAAACTAAAAAACACTCAGCAATACACCTGCAATTTGTGATTGAAATTGCATGGGAACACACTCTGTCCTGCATTCCAAATCACATGCGAATCACCTCCTGGGATCTGTGCTGATCTCTCACCATGACAACCAAACATGTCTGCACAAGTCACCAGAATGAGTCAACTCTTCTTGTCAGCTTCATTAAAGGGCTGATAGTAACAGGGAATATTACTTTGCCTGGGTATCGCTATGTGAATTTGCAGCGTCCTGCGTGGCAGGAACATTGATCTTTGTCCTGTCTAAAATCAACTTGATTGATTTATGTTGTTAAAAATCAAATGCTTCTTATTGCCTTTGTTTGTCACTATATTCCTCATATATTCATAAATTGAATAAATTATATAAATTATATTGCTCGAAAAATTCAAATTCAACTAGTTGGGGAAACATGTCAAGAACATATGCCTGGGTTATGTTTCAATCCAAAGTTATATGTTACATGTACTTACCATTGTAAAAACAGTAAATGATGCATGAATACATGCAACTAACCCTCAACCAAATCCTTATCCTACCCTAACCCTATAGTAAGTTCATGTAGTTGCTTAATATTACTCAGCACTTAAATGTATATTTACACTCCAGCAATGACACCTTATAATGAAGTGGAACCTTTTTCTTTTTTTCTTTTTTTTTTTTTACTATATTATAAAAATAAGGATAAATTACTATTGAAAACAGTAGGTATTATAAAAAAAACTCTGATATAATAATATTTGTGGTAATATTTTTTTGTATTTTGAAGCCAGGGCGCTTTAAATTATGACAGTAAGGTGACGGTAAAAACTTTTACATTGTTTCAAAATCATTCTGTTTCAAATATATGCTGTTCTTTCGAAATGTCTATTCGTCAAATGTATTACCATTTTTAAAACCATTGATAAAAAGAAATGTTTCTTGAGCAGTAAATCAAGTTTACAATTTTAAAATTGGAAAAAAATTAAATATTCAAATAGAAAACAAGTATTAAATTGTAATGATATTTCACAGCATTACTCTTTTTACTCTTTACGACGAGATGAATTGTGTACTTTCTAAAATCCATTTTTTATGGTAAGGGTCACGCGTGGTACGTTTCGGTCCCTTCCTATGTGGCTCCCAGATCTATACCTCGGGTCCCACTTTGAGAGGTGTCCTGTTGTTGACGTAGGCTACGATAGACGCCCTTCTCTAGCTAAACTTCTAAAAGTAGCTCCCACTTGGTGTGGTTGTCAGGTTACTAGTATTATCAGGTCTTGCTAAAAGTAAGCTCCCACAGGTTGTGGTCACCAGGCTGGGCCTCACCGGCCTTCCTGAGTACGAGCACCCACCCACTCGCCAGGTTACATGCCTCACTGGCCTTCCTATTATGAGCTCCCACCTACTGTGGTTGCCGGGTCACAGGCCTCCCTGGTTTCAGAATGGCTAAGCACATGCACTTTCGTGTTTGCGATTTGTCCATATTTATGGAAGGGGTTTTGCACTGTACGCTTCACCCCCTTTTTTATGTGGCTCAGACTCTGTTTTTTCACCTTGGTTCCCACTCTAGATATGTCCTTTGACGCAATATATTACGACAGGCACCTCCCTTTTCAAGCTATCTCCCACAATTTGTGGTTACAGATCTCATTAGGCCTTTTTGAAGGTAGCCCCACATTGTGTCAGGTTATAGGCCTCCGGCCTTCCTGAGTGAGCTTCCACATGCTGTGCTCATCGGGTTTCAGGCCACACCGGCCTTCCTGATATGAGCCCTCATGTATCGGAGCTCCCCACTCAGGGGGTCATCAGGTCTTAGGCCTCAGTAGACCTTCCTGATTTTTTATCCCTCTCTTACTTCCTCAGTGTTCAGAGCGAGCACTGGGTAGACCCATTGAGTGGACGACTTCCGTTATTTTGAGGTTGAGTCACACTCTCTCCGGAGGATCCCGTCTCTGTGATCCGGAACTCAATGGTTTCTGCCAGCTTTGCAGGCCTTCGGTTTTTGAATGCCTTTCCCAGGAAATTTCCATAGGCTCTGTCTCGGACAGACAGGCAATGGCCAGACTGTGTGTCTTAGTATAGATCACCAGGCCAGCCTGGGGGCATTTCAGGAGGCATGTTCTCCTGAATAGTGACTGGCTGGGGGTCCCTTTGGCCCCCTAGCCACACTCCCTAGAAGTGACCCCTTCTATTAGGAAGTTGTGGTTCTAAGCCTTTGAGCTAGCCCAGATATACCCCTGTTTAATTATGTTCTGGCTTTTCTTGGTTCATTAGCTTGGGCTATGACCGGTAGGGAGTGCTGTCACTGACAGCCGATGTGAGCTTGGGTGAGTGGTTTCAGTGTTCCTTGGAATTACTGGTTCTGACAGTTGTCACTGCCTCTAGGCATGCACTCCCCTCAGCATGGGGGAGTGGGTATTTCGTTCCCCATAGCATCAAATAACATACTGTTGAGTTCCCTTCGAAAGGGAATGTCTCAGGTTACGACTGTAACCTATGTTCCCTGAGAACTTGGTAACGAGACCATACGTCTCCTTGCCATGCCTCGGGGCCTGCCTGCAACAGTCCCTTCAGACGATAGGATGTTGTCACGGTTTCAAGGCGCCCTTTTATACATCCAGATTGCATGCTCATCATTCGAGCTTATGATGCACGGGCTGTCGCCGGTCAACATGATTGCTGTGAGTTGATATTTGATTTCAGACACCTGTCATGCCTGAGGCGTTCCCCATAGCGTCAATTGACGTATTGTCTCATTCCCTGTTCTTAGGGAACATAGGTTACAGTCGTAACCTGAGACGTTCTATTATGTCTCCTGAGCTCGGGGAGCTATTGAAATTCCCTCTAGCTTTTTTTTTTTTTTTTGCAATTAATGAATAGCTTTGGACTAAACTGTTTTACTGCTTTTGATGTTTAATGAAAATTCCAAGATTCGCAGAATGCTTGTTGCACAGAACTCATGTTAAACACAAAGTCAATGAACCATTACCTTACTTTCCAAAATGTGACAAATGAAAGCTTGAAACAATATAATTTACATGACTCAGCTCCCTGTGGCACGGAAGTCATTTTGCCATTATTAGTAGAGCAGAGGTCATAATGTAAGTACAGGCTTTTGTCATAAGGTTTTTATTAGTGAAGGACTGAAAATGTACACATTTACAATTTGAAGCATTGTAAAGTAGTATTACTCATGGCCCAGATAGATGGTTTATTGCCAGACAGAGCAACTTTGTACTTTAATCTAAATTAGTGTCAAGGCCGTTTGGCTTATTTTGGCCCATGTAAGAGCAGGTATAGGACCAGCTGTGTAATTGGCTGAGGATTAGCCATTTGAAGTGACAGTACAAGACTTCCCCTGATAAATTCCAGAGACAATGAGACTTCATACAGACTGCACAAGCTGAGGGAAGCCATGGCTTGAATCACGTAGGCTTACTACAAATAAAGCCCCACTTACAGTTCTACAAAACGCAACAGCGTAAATGTCTTGAAATAGATTTAATGATTATGTCCAACTCCATGTTTGAACGTTTTTCACCACGTGACTTTAGCGGCACAGTATAGAATTAGGCTCCAAATTCAGCATAAAATATAATCGAATTACCATTTGGGTTAATGACTCCAAAATCCTCAGCAGGATGCCTTACAAAACTGTAAATGCTGTCGGATTCATTTCATTTTACAATTATAAATAAAGACACAAATGCAATGCTAGATTGATTCCTATCTAATCTTTGATTGCCTCAGCCGAAGGGATGTGGAGAATGATCCAGAGATTCTGTGATGAGAAGTTAATCTCATCTCACTCACATTCCACACAATCCAGTAGCTTTCTGTACTCTCTGGCTTGCGCTATAGAACATTCAGTACCTGCCAGATTCCTGACATGCTGGATGACGTTAGTTAAAAGCATGTGTGTATACAGCTCATCATTTAATCATCTGATTCTATGTTGAGCAACAACTCAGTTTACCTTTTGTGTGCCCTAGTGAAAATAAACCTATACCAAAATGTGTTTAAAATACATTTATTTCATTCTAAGTATACTACAAGTCCTTTAAAATATTTACTGACATTTTGCTTGAGACTTACTGATATAAATATAATTATTAAACTTTATGTGGAGTACTTTGTATTGCACAGTGAACTTTTCCTAATATTAAGCCAAAAATGTGTTTTAATATTACTATTATTAAGGATAGTATGATCACTGTATAATATCACTCTTTAAATGAATTAATGAATTAATTTTAGCACAATCAAATATAATGAAGTATATATTTTAATGGACTTTAGCACTACTTCCAAATAACTAAAGTGCATTAAGTACAAAATTTGTTCTGAACAGAGGATTCAAATGCTGAGATAATGTGAACAGAGTTTATTAGAACCTGGGGAAATACAACCTCCAAGGTTTGTGACAAATGTGCTCAAATGGTAAGGTGAAATGAGGAATCTCCAGAGCTGTCGAAAATGCTCATTGGACACACAGGCCGAGGAGACCACCTCTGCAGCATCACCCACATCGGACAGGGAACGAGACTAGACAGAGAGAAATTATCAGCTGTCACTCCTCGTCTAAGTGTCCTTGGCACAGTGAACAATGTAGAACATACAAAACAATAGCACAGATCCACATAAGACAAAACCAAAAATGATCTGCTGTAGACATCAGGCTGTAGCCCAAGACTGGTTGCCCACTGAAGCTAAGCAGGGCTGAGCCTGGTTAGTACATGAATGGGAGATCTCCTGAGAAAACCAGGTTGCTGCTGGAAGAGGTGTTAGTGAGGCCAGTAGGGGGTGCTGGTCTGGTCAGTATGTCTGTGTGGGTCCTAACGCCCCAGCAAAGTGACAGGGACACTATACTGTCAAAGAGCACTGTCCTTCGGATGAGACGTTAAACCGAGGTCCTGTCTCTCTGTGGTCATTAAAAATCCCAGGATGAAAAAGAGTAGGGGTGAAAGCCTGGCATCCTGGCCAAAATTTGCCTCTTGACCTCTGTCCATCATGGCCTCCTAATCATCCCCTTGTACTGATTGGCTTCATCACTGTCTCCATCAATAAGCTAATGTGTGGTTGGCGTTCTGACACAATATGGCTGCCGTCGCATCATCCAAGTGGATGCTGTACATTGGTGGGGGTTGAGGAGATTCCTCCTTCCATGTAAAAGTGCTTTGAGTACCCAGAAAAGCGCTATATAAATGTAACAATTTTTTATTATTATTATTACTGACAAACAGGGGCAGACACAGCAGAGAATATAAAGGAAAATGGAACAAGAGATAAGTGTGGGAAATAAGCTTGTGATCTGTGCACAGCTACACTGAATCAGCACTGATTGCCCAGGTCACAAGCTGCAGAAAATGACAGGACAAACACAGACAACAGGTAGAAGCCGATGATGCACCCTGAACTGTAACAGAATTTAAGGATACCAATTTAATATACCAAAAGTACAATTGCAGGGTATTTATATTAAGTACATAATATGTACATGTATTTGTAGTATACTTAGTCAAAAATAAAGGTACTAAAATGTATTTGAAATACATTTATTTTATGCTATGTTGGTGTATGAAGAATCTTTCAAAACCTTGGGTCCATCATAGCTGAAAATATTTAAACATGTAAAGACCTGATTAGAATTGCAGCTTTATATGATTCAATGTATAATGTTAGAAGAGCCATTGTAATTGCTGTAATAGAATCATAAAAATAAATAAATAAACACTCACTAGCCCACATTTCTAGGGATGCATCATATAACGTATTCGTACTGTAGCTATTATTGTCCAAAATTACAGTTTAAAAGAGTTTAAGTCACAACTTCTTGCTACTGGGGTTCTTCAAGGATCAGTGCCTGGACCACTTCTCTTCTTCATCTACATGTCATCACCAGGATCTGTCATTCAGAAACATGGCTTTTCCTGTCACTTCTAAGCTGATGATGCTCAAGTCTACTTCTCATTCCAACCAGATTATCCACCTGTTCGCAATGCAGCCTGTCTGATAGACATTTCTTGAAGGATGAACGACCATCACCTTCAACTCAACCTTGCTAAGACAGAGATGCTTGTGTCTCACCAACTCAACACTTCAGCACAACTTTTCCATTCATTACATTTACATTTTACATTTATTCATTTAGCTGTCACTTTTATCCGAAGCGACTTACAATTGCTATATATGTCAGAGGTCGCACGCCTCTGGAGCAACTAGGGGTTAAGTGTCTTGGGTCTCTCACACCAATGGCATGTGTCTTATCCACTGCGCCATCACCACCCCTCTATCGTCTACCACTCACCATTCATCTAGGGTTGTCAACCATAACTCCTTCCAGGACAGCCAGGAATCATTTGTGATTGATGATAATTTAAGCTTTACAGACCTTTTAAATGGAGGTGATGTTGTGGCCCTACTCCTGACTGGTTTTGGGAAAAGTTTAATTTATCAATTGTCACCGTTAGTTACGTCTGTCTACGAAGCAAAGTGAAGCAGCAGAGTCTGGTATTATTATTTGGGGTGTGAGTGTGTGCACTGTATGTTGTAGAACAAAACGTCAAAATATAGTCTGTTATGGAACAGAGCCTCAAGACAGAAATATACTGGTAAGAAACTGTAGCGGTGAGCACCAGAGGGTGAGGATAATGGCGAATGTCTTTGAATAATGATGGTGAGATATACTGACAGTCTGTGGTTCTTTTGCAGATGATGAAGGAGGTCGTGGAGGCTGTGGTGAGAGATCGCTGGAGTATACACAGTGGAACGGAGAGTGATAAGTAGTGATGACAGGAACCAGGTAGACGATAGAGACTTTTGAGAAACAGGACATTAGACAATTACACTAAACATCAATCGTAGGAAGGTAAGAGTAACAGGGAAGGGAGTCCTTACTCAAACAAGATCAGACAATGTGACTGTGAGGTGAGTGCTTTTGTGCTGACTGTGCTGATGATCAGATGACGTGCAGGTGGGGGTGATTAGTACTCAGGTGACAGCTAACTCTGTGATTATGTGGTGGTGGAGCCTGGCTGATACCTGAAAGAAAGCCCTCCAAATCTGGTGGATGAACTGCGGGCCTCGATCCGACACAATGTACTCAGGTGTCCTATTGTGTTGGAAAACGTGGTTGAAGAGTAGATCCGCTGTGCTCACAGTAGGTAGACCTTTCAAAGGAATCAGATGGAAGAATTTGAAGAATCAGTCAACAATGACATGAAAAAAATCCAAGATGTGAACAAGGCCATCGGGGAACTGGCAACGAAAGGAGCTTGCCGGATGGAAGATGGCATGGGCTTTTGGTGATGGCACAATCTGGGCATCCCTGGGCAAACCTTCTCACATCTCTGGCCATGTTTTCTCTTCAGAGTTATGGTGAAATGGAAGCGGGTGAAAAACAAAGCACATCATGCCTGTCTGGGGTTGAGGTGTTTAGCATCTCAGAGATATTGAAGATTTTTGTGATTGGTGAGAACTGTGAATCTCTCCTTAGCACCCTCCAGCCAGTGTCTCCACTCCTCCAAGGCAAGCTTGATGGCCAGTAGTTCTCAGTTACCAATATCGTGATTAATCTCTGCCGGGGATAGTTTCTTAGAGAAGAAGGTACATGGATCGAGATGTGCTGCGAAAGCACCGCTCTTACCCCTGTAGTGGAGGCATCGACCTTGGCGACGAATGGCTTGGAATGAATGGAAAGCCTGGTTGGCAGCTGGTGTCCAGGGCAGAGACTTGAGCTTTTTCTGATGGAGGTTGGTCAACGGGGAGGTGATGGAACTGTAGTTATGGAAAAACCGGCGATAGAAATTTGAAAATCCGAGGAAATGTTGGTGCTCTTTGGTGGCAGGTGTGGGCCAGTTCTGGACCGCATTCACCTTCCCCTCGTACATCTGGATGCTGTGTTCACTGATGTTATATCCGAGAAACTGGACGTTTGCTTGATGGAAGTAGCATTTCTCGGGCTTGAGGAAGAGGTGATGTTCTCTGAGGCTTTGGAGGACCTCCGCAACGTGATGGCATTGTTCGGGCCAGGCTCCCGTCGGCTCCCATCAGGATATCATCGATGTAGACGATTCTGGTACAATGAAGGAATTCCCGGAGCACCTCGTGCATAAAGTCTTGGAATACGGAGGGGGCATTTACCAGACCATACGGCATGACCAGATACTCGTAGTGTCCATTGGGGGTAACAAAGGCCGTCTTCTATTCGTCTCCCTCACGTATCCGGACGAGGTTATACGCGCTGTGGATGTCCAACTTAGTGAACACGATTGCTCCACAAAGTTATTCCAGGGCTACTGGGACGAGAGGAAGTGGGTACCGGAACTTTATGGTAATATTGTTGAGTGTTCGATAGTCTATGCAGGGCCGCAAGCCTCCATCCGTCTTTGCAACAAAGAAAAAACTCCAAGCAGCAGGGGGAATGGAAGGGTGGATGTAACCCTGTTGGGTAGTCTCTTCAATGTACTCCTCCATGGCCTTCTGTTCTGGGAGTGATAAGGGATAGATCTTACAGTGGGGCACTGGCTCATCTGGAAGGAGATCGATGGCGCAGTCCCATGGCCGTTGTGGGGGCACCACGATGCCCATTTGGCGCAGAAAACATCACTGAAGGGAATGTTGCAGGCCGGAATCTCGGTGGACTTTTGTTCTACAGGGCTCTCTCTCGCTACTTTCTGCCTCGCTGCCTGCCGTGCTGTGTGTTTGTTTGCTCCAAGGCTTTACGCTCTGTCTAAACCTCGTATTAGCTTCATATTTCTTTCTGTTTTTATTTCTAGTTGTTTACACTACTAAATACATCTTACCCAACATTTCAGATTAACCTTGGGGGGGGATCTTTTACCCGTAACTTCATTTAGATCCTGGTTCCTGCGGTGTAAACACACTGAGTACCACCCCAAAGTTCTTAGTTCCTGGGAAAAGTTCCTGTGGGGGAAACGCGGCTTTGGATCGTGTTGTACTAGTCACGGGCGCCCTAGAATTATACCATTGGTGGAATTCTCCAGAACCAGGAAGGAGATCACTCTTAAAAAAAGTGTTCTATATATGTAGCATAGGGTTCTTTACTCAACTCCAAAGGAGTTGCTAAAAAGGGTTCAATAATGACAAGAAAGAACACTTTTGGCACAAAGGTTCTTTAAAAGCTATTATTCATTCATATATTACATTATTCTGCAACATTTTGTAGTTGTTATTAAATTATTGTTTATTAAACTGTTTTAGTAACTTAATATCACATTTTATATAAAAAACTGAAATGGCACTCTTCATGTGATATTGATTAATTACATTTTTTAACCACCATATCTTGAATTTTGTGATCATTCACATGCATTGCATTTTAGGGGTTCCAAATACGTAGCGCTTTAGAACCTTTTAAGGTTCTATATAGAACCTTTTCTTCTAAGAGTGTGGATTCTGTGTGCAACTGTCCCACTTGCAACTGGATAGGTCCCATGGTGAAACGCACATTGTTTTTATTGCCGATTATCGAGTGGACTTGATAATGGACCTTGTTGGACCTCTTCTGGAGGTTCAACTGGTGGCAGAGGAAATCGGAGATGAAGTTCCCAGCTGACCCAGAGTCGAGGAGGGTGTGTACTGGAAGAGAGACATGTGAGGCAGTAAGGATGACTTCAGTAGTAAGCGGTTTCATATTTACTGATGAGGAATGGATGACACCATTGGTTGTTGAGGACGAATGGGACAGGCAGAAATGATTGTTCGAGAAAAGATGAGTGTTATCCAGTTGCATAGGGACTGGTTCTAGAGAGCTGGTAAACTCTGGCTGGTGAGAAGGTGAAGGTGTAGGTCTTCCAAGCAGGGCAGCATACGACGATCGGTTCGGATGGAGAGATGAATGAACCATTCGAGACCCATGGCATCATCGTATGCGGCGAGATGCAGTCGCAGATGAGGATTTAATCCCTGCCGATAGGTGGTAAGGAGGTCAGGGTATAGTCAGAAATGGAATCGTTATCTTGATTGAGTTGATATAATTGCTCACCCACAGAGGAATCACCATCAGTAATCCCGAAGACATTGCAGAAGTGAGAGATGAAGTTGCTCAGTGTTTGCATATTGGTCGTATTCTGATTCCAGATGGTTTGGCCCAGTGGAGCGCTTGCCCGGTCAGCAGGGAAATGATGAAGGTTACCTTTGCTCGTCCGGTGGGGAAACGAGCCGACTGCATCTCCAGGGCCAACAAACACAGTAGCAGAAATCTGTCGCAATCCTCCACCAAGCCAAAGTAGGGCGCTGGATTAGCCACAGGACTGGAGGCCACTGGTGGTGAAGGAGAAGTGGTGATGGGTGATGCGGAAGAGGTAAAGGAAAGTGCACGCTTGAGGGTATACACAACCTCCTGTAAAGGATACGGGGAACTCATTCTCACGCTGTGTTGTTCTGGTCTTCTGTTATGGAACAGAGACTCAAGACAAAATTATACTGGTAAGAAATGGGTTTATTGAAACATGTAGCAGTGAGGACCAGGGTGTGATGATAATTGGAAAATGTATTTGAATAATGATGGTGAGAAATACTGACAGTCTGTGGTTCTTTTTCAGATGATGAAAAAGGTTGTGAATGCTGTGGTGAGAGATCGCTGGAGTACAAACAGTGGAACGGAGAGTGGTAAGTAGCTGAGTGATGACAGGAACTAGGAAGACGATGGAGACTTTGGAGAAACTGGACGGTAGACGATCACACTAAACATCAATCATTGGAAGGTAATAGAAACAGGGAAGTGAGTCCTTACTCAAAAATGAGCAGACAATGTGACTGTGAGGTGAGTGCTTTTGTGCTGACTGTGCTGATGATCAGATGACGTGCAGGAGGGGGTAATTAGTTGACAACGATTTCTGTGATTATGTGTTGGTGAAGCCTGACTGATCCCTGACATCGTCAAGTTATGTTTGCCAAAGGTTTTATTTTACTCATAAATTGAAAAAGCCTATTAAGTCCCATAGAAAAATCTCGAAGGAACCAGCTGCGAATTGGTAGCCTGGGAAAACCCAGACAACTTCCGGCAAATTTAGATTTGCTCTGCAAGTTAGAGCTCATTCAAACCCATTTCCAATCAGCCGAAATCGCGGCACCAATCAGAAACTTGGGGCGGGCTTTACACGATGACGATTGCACAGCGGCGGTGAAGCAGATTTTGTACATTCACAAAGGGGTATGACGGTTATAGTTGAACAAAGTCATTAGAACTCTATAACCGCCAAAACCATGTTATTAAAATATTTTTTTCACAAACATTTTTTATCATAGAGAATGTTTAAATACTAATATCAGCTTACGAGGGAAACGGAGGCCGAGTTAGTAGTGCTTCAGAGACTGCTACTGCTGAGATGATTCGGGAGAGGTCTGTGCACCTCTTACCGATTACAGCGTACGCTGACACGGAGTAAAGCCTTGTTTATACTTGACGCGTCCGTACGAGCACGAAGGTGCGCAGCAAAAATGACGCGTTCAGTGCGCAAGACCAACCCCATTTCCCTTAGCTGTGTGCATGGCTTTTTTTGTAGCGGCGCCGCGTCCGAGGATGAACGATTTCAAGGCAAGCTGAATCTGTCCGAGCATGTATGACTCACCCATAGACAGTAAGGTCTCACCATACCGGCACGCAGTTTGCGTGTCTAAATTTCAAAGTTCATTGCAAAGTTAGTTTTTTTTTCGTTAAGGTTTTGTTTACTGTGTGTGATAATGAAAAGCACATTCACTAATAGTTGTCTTGCTGTTAATTTTAAATAAACGTAGAGCAAGTAGCTAATCAGATACGTCGCTCTGCATACGTCATCTCATTCAGCGCTCTGATTGGTTTTAGGTCTATCCAATTGCGCCTTTGAGGCATTTGAGCTACATCCGTGGGTGACGCCCCTCTGGAAATGATTTGTCTATGAAGCTTTGCCAGACCATAACTCAGTTACAAACTGAGATGGTCTGGTTTTAACCAGGCTAGCGGATTGGGCTTCTGGATTCTGACATCATACACCTACACCACTCTATTGCCCCTCAATCAAATCGTCATATACAAATAAAGCGTTTTGGAAGTGCTTATGCTTTTTGATGTGGCTGCTGTACAGTTGTCACTATTTCTTCTTATTTCTTCAATAAAATGATCTCTGCAATTAATTACAAAACAATTTGCAGTGGAATGCTCCGAACAAACATAATCCTCCATAGGGGTGTAAAAATACATTGATATGGATTGATGTATTGTTACATCGATCCATATAACGATACGATGCATCAGTACCACACATAAAATATCGATGTACGGTAACTTTATTTTGACACACTCCATATCCTCATGTAACTTTCACAACAAAGTTTGACAGGCGTCTACGTCAGCTGAGGAGATTAACGTCACATATTAACCAAGTGTTTTATATGTATAATAGCAATTACTTGGTTTTGTTTAGCATGAAATGTGGAGTTATCTGCTTTTGCCACACTTTATGTAAAAAATAAATCGCTATACAGATATATAAGACGCTGCCATTTAGTCTTTATTCATACCACACGCGGCTATTGACTGACCACGAACAGGTAACTTAGCCTACTTGCATTTTTCATTCGTTAATGTCTGCAGTCTTGCTGTTTTTTGTTTGTTTTACAATTAAAACTGAAATTTTGTTGTAACGCAAGCCTTACTGAACGAGTAAAATATTACTGAAAATTGATTTGTAATGCCTTACATTACTGCGTTACAGCAAGAAGTAATGTTACTGTAATGTATTACTTTTGTAATGCGTTACTACCAAAACTGCATCTGAATGTACGCGCAACGCGCTACTGACTTAAGACTAGGTTTTTTCTGGTCATTGGCGCAATTGTTTTCTGGAACTGCAAAACAGCACCAGGGATTGTTTGCGCCTCCTTTTTGCGCCTACCCGCCCAGGGAGTGCAAGTTAATTTCCTAGTTTACCGACGTGCGTCTGTGGAGGGAAAAGTCTGCTTTGCACGGGTGCAAAATAGGAATGATAAATGCGTCAGTGTACAAAGTCATTTGCCCCGGGTACAAGATAGGGCCCATTATCTAAATATCAATTAATCAATCGTTATAGCCCTCGAAATCGCATCGTAGACTTTTTTGAGGTATCGCCAAATATCGTATCGCTGGCTGAGAGAATCGATTTTGAATCATATTGTGAATAACTGACCATACGATTTAATTGTATCGTATTGTGTAAATACACTGTCTACTTTTAAGCCACCAGTTAGCTTTGGACTTCTCTCATATCATATAATTTTATGGGAAAACCACTCAAGCTGATGATATTGTAAAAGATAGGTATGCAAGTATCCACCTCCAGGCCACACTTAGTGCACAGTGAGGCGCTTTAGTTTGGCACTGCATATAGGGCTTTACCTCTCCAGAGGTAACAAACACCTAATGGCACAGGATTAATTAGCCCCCTTGAGTAAACACTTCCGTTGAATCAGCACACAAGTGCCTTAAAGATTGAGGGAGTAAGCTACAATTCATTTCTATAAAAACCAGCTGATATCTATCATAAGTATCCATATATCTTTGTAATAATTGCCTTAATGCATGATGGCTTATTTTATTAGAGTACATTTTCATCGCTTTCTTGATTTGTAATGAATATACTACAGTATATACAGTACAGACCTGATTTTCTGGGAACCTCAGACTTGGTTATGCAACTTACCTGCCAACTAAGCCATCTCTGATTGCTCTGATAACATCAACATTTGACCTGTTTCTAACCTATTGTCTCTGTCCCAAGCTGCTGTGTCTCTGTTGCCATTTCAGATTAATGATGTGGAAAATTTGCCCCTATTTTCATTCCTCACTTCAGTGTACTCATGGCTATAGGGCAGATGCAGGTAAAGGTTACGGAAACACACTGAATAGAAGTCATAATTTAACTGGTGAGTTATTGGCAGATTGTGTTTTTACTTACATTATGGTGTAACACACTCCCAGCACACACTGTGGTTGGCAATTTTGATGATAAAATGTCCGGAGGGAACAAGGGGAAACATCAGAGACATGGGACAGAAAAGCAGCAACAAAAGCCATTGCCAGAGTTACCTACAGTAAAAAAACAGCTATGCATGTACAGTGCTTCTTTTTTCATGTGAGCCTTTGAGTCTTTTTTCTGGCTCTAAGTTTTTTGGCTTTAAGTCTATTTGTGTTCCCAATTCCCATACAGTAGCAAATACAAAGGTACACTATATGTCTCTCAGTGTTCCCTGTCCCACATATACTCACTGTTTTCTGTAATCCCTCTTATAACTCCAGCTGTCACTGAAAAACCTTTGATCCTCATGAAAGCAGTGTTTGCATACAATGTGAAAAGTCATTTGCACAGTCATGTCTCAGTTGAAGTGTCTATTCTACACATAAAAATACATATAAATACATATAAATAAAGCCAGTTGCAGTGACTTTAATCACCCTGTTAAAAAAAACAAACATTGGTTATTACCAGACCCAAACAAAATCAATTTGAAAAAAGCATTTGTACATCCTCAGCCCCTTACATGTTTAAAGATCACATACTGTAATTTGGCTTTTTGATTATTCCAAATAACACTTCAGCAGGAACTCTCTGTCCCGTTTAACACATTTTGACATATTTCAAACCATTCTGGAAAAATATGCAGATTTTCCCTGAAAATCAGCTGAGAAAAATGTCCCATAGATTTTGCCTGGGGCTGTATTATGCCCTATTTACATAACTACTATCGGCTTTGTGGCTAAATATAACAAAGAATGCCTAACAATAAAGTTTCTGTTTAAAGCTCAACTATGACTGACTGATTATAAATGCTTCATGTAAACACATTAGCCCACTCTCAATAACTAAATTATGCTGTATTGCATATATTCTTCGCCGAGAAGGGAATGCCAGAATGCATTATTCCAATGAGCTTGTGAAGAACATTTACAATGAAATAAAATAAAATAAAAGGCAATAGCCACTACATTTACTGAAGTGTATAGTGATTAAAACATGTACATCTTAGTTTATTTAGAATATTGTGAATAATAATTACGGTAGTAAAGTGGCAAACCTCATCCACCTTGTTTACTCATTACTTCAGTTTTCACACACATTACATCATTACACAACACTTCCTTACAGCATTCTTTCAAAATAGTAATCAACGCAACACATTTCCACCCACGAACATTTTCCAATTTTAAAAGAACAGAATAGAATATCAGAATGATATCAACAATGCATTTAAGGCGAGACACTACAGGTGAATAGGGTAAAAAAAAAAATATCACCATGAAACTTCCTCAGTTGATTACTTACACAAGTATATAAAAAATGTATTATAAGTTTTTGAAATTTGGATGTTTAATTATGCAAATGAGGCATTATCTCATTAAATATGCACAATTTTGCACATATTTTCGGTAGATAGATCTGAACATATGATAAAGCCAGGTGCAAAATTCTTTTTTAATTTTTTTTACACACAAGATGAAAAAAAAAAGTTCAGAGGGATTTCAGGATATATGCCTTCATTACCTTGGAAATCAAAATATACTGCCCATGCCCTTAAAAAAACGATTTTTGCCATATTTTTTGGGAAATGGAAGTACGGGTGAGAGAGAGAGGGAGAGAGAGAGAGAGAGAGAGAGAGAGAGAGAGCATTGGCAAAATCACCAAGACAGTGTAACCCTTCTGAATCAACACGAACATCTTAATGCTTAATCTTAAACATCTTAATTAATAAAGATATATTTGTACGTGATGGTTCTCATGTGTTGCTGAATGGCTGCGTTTCGAGCAGCTGGCCTTTGTGTTCCTTGAGCAGCATGGTACAGCCACGTGCATGAGCGGAGGTTCTTTGTGTGTTCCACAGGGCGTCACGTGGCATTCGGCGCGCGCGTGTTGAACAGAGGTTAAAGTCTTCGAGGTAACATTACCCAATATGGGTAAGTCTTCAAGGCAGTGTTGTAGTCGAGACCAGCTCACTCGAGTCCGAGTCGAGACCGAGACCATAGAGGGTCGAGTCCGAGTCGAGACCGAGACCAAAGACAGTCGAGTCCTAATCGAGACCGAGACCATAGAGGTTGGATAACCTAAGGTTGGGTCTCAAACCAGACGTAAAGATATCTTCAAGAATATGTAAAATATTTGGTGGTAACAATAAAATTGGCACCATACTCAAACAGTAAACCAAATATACCATGGAATCATGTACACTGTAATGGTAAAAAGGCCACATAGTGGTCAGAGTATGTGAGCGGAGTGGAGCGGCAACAATTTCCCCTCCACGCTCCAAGCATTATATAATCACTCCGCTCCAGCTCCGCTCCGGGTTCACCATTTACCGCTCCCGCTCCACTCCTCGCTCACTGATATCAGAAACACCGCTCCGTGTTCGCTCCCCAAGGAAATTCCGAATAAAGTATTTAAGTATGCTTTAAAATCTCACAAAATGTCTCCTCATCATAATAGATACATAGGCATAGTAAATAAATAAAAAAAAAACAACGTTAGGAGAATAGTTGCAATGTTGTTTATTGGATTTGGATAGTGTGCAAACTTTTCCTATGACATGCTATGCTTATTACAGGTTACCAGCATTATAAATTAAATATCATTGCTGCTTTTTGCAGAGCACATTTTGTTTGGAAAGAAGAAAATAACTACGTTTTCATCAGTTATTTATCTACGGGTCGCTACATTTCTCACAGATTCATACTCATTTAAAATCAAATACTGACAGAGATAGCCGACTGTATGATTACATTTGTTTGAATGCAATGCATTAGTGAGAAAGCGATTGCGTTGGTGAGTGTTACCTGTTTAAAATGTGCTTTCACCCCGCCCGATCCAGCGCCCCATCTCATGAAAGTGCGTAGGCTATCTATATTTTATTTCTCGTGGGCATAGCCTACGATACGCACTTAATGGCAAGAACGCACTTCACACCCATACTAACCAAGGGGTTTAGTGTGCGTCATTTGCACGCACAAACAATTTTTTGGCATATAATAATAGGCACGAGAAATAAAATGTGTGCTATAGATTCGCACTTTCATGAGATCGTGCCCGCTCATATTCAGTACAGGCTTGATAACTATAACCTCCCGCAGCCACTCATGTCCATCAGCGTCATCATAACCCTCACATTTTTTTCTGATTTGAGTGATCCATCTGTATCATGCTAGCGTAATGTGTTTAACACGTGAATCCTTACTAAAAATGCAGTTCTATAATGAGCCGTTGGCATGAATTGTCCTCGTGATAGAGCGGTAGTGGAGCGCGCTCGGAGCGAGTGAAAACCACGACGCTCCGACTTTTAAAAAATCCGCTCCGCGCTCCATTCAAAATCATGCCGCTCCACTCCTCGCTCCGCTCCCACTCCACTCCGCTCACATACTCTGATATTGGTGTAGTGAATTTTATTATGATTATTACTTACAATTGTTACAATCAGTAAGTGCTCTTTCACCGAACATTACTGTACACAAATTCTGTGTGGCTCTACTATGCAAACTGAATTATGGATGATGTTGAGCTAGAGGCTCCATATCACATCTGACCTGGGTCCTGCTGCATTTGCATGCCGCGAACATTATAGTCTCAAGTCATGCGCAATTACGCACAAGAAAGTCAGCAATCATTGGACGTTTCAATCAAACAACAATTTAAAGAAATATTAACATACAGTAATAATCATGACATATTTTGAATAGGACTCGAGTGGACTCGGGAATAAGTCCGAGTCCCGACTCCCAATATGTTCGAGTATGAGTCAATTTCCGAGTCAAAATGCGGAAATTGAGAGTCCATAACAAGACCGAGTCCATTAAAATATGGACTCGAGTACGAGACCGAGTCCGAGTGTCGAGTGCACAACACTGCTTCGAGGTAACATTACTCCTCTCCTGTGAGATGAATTAGGTTGGAAACTTAAAGAAAAGGAAACTTTTAAACAAACAAAAGAAAGAAAGGATTTCCCAAGGGGAAATTGAATCAGTGAGGCTACATGACAAAGGCAGACGCGGACGGAAGAGAGCTAACAGAGGGCGGGGCTCACATTTATACTGCTTGAAGACATCCAGCCTCTTCCTGTCGGCTTGGCCAATTGGAGAGTGGAAAGTCAACGTGGGAGTTCCGGTTTCTATTATTCTTTGTCTAAGAGAACGCGCTCCTTAAAAAAGAGAAGAAGTGTAGCTTCTTTTACCCTGTCAGAGAGATTATCCAGATTAAGCCATCGTCCTCTCTCTTGGGTAACCATTGTGGCCATGGCTTTCCCAGCGATCGCGTTCATAGCCCTGACAGAGAGCACAACTGCTCTATAAGCGTGTTCTGTCATGCTCAAGAGGAAATGGTCAGCTTTAGATGGCAACGTCGGATCTGCAGCCGCCATGCGCTTCGGTTGCAAGTGCACAGCAAATAATGGCTCTATGGGGGGCATCCAGAGAAGGCCTTCCTTCTCCATCCCCTCCACATCGAAAACAGAGCCACCCTGCACGGGCATCTGGCTGGTAAATGGCTTGTCCTTCCATGTAACTGCAACCTCCTCCAGGAGCTCCGAGAAAACTGGAAGGAGCTGTCGTGCCGCCCGTTTCGCACTCAGCAGCCTCTTACCCTCATAGCGAGACTTTGCAGTCTCAGCTACCACGGTCAGCCACGGAATATTTAGTTTCCCTGCAGTGTGTTTGGACACATCTTGAAGATGAACACTGAGAAGTGGGGAGGATGGTGCCGCACACCTTGTTGTGCCTGGTGGCACGGATGCGCAAGGGGGAGGAATGGAGAGTTCTCGAAGTCTTCATCTTCATCAGAGAGCAGAAAGTCTGATTGCCCCTCATTCTCGAAATCAAGCGTGTCCTCTTCCTTGTCCGTTCTGAGCAGACTGGGCAGAGGTATGCCAGAGGGCTGCCGTGGTGGGAAGCTCTACTGGAATGGATAGCTGCGGAGTGGCAGCTGGTGCGGGGCTAGGTGTCATAAGGGGATCCTGGCCCAACAGGCTAGCTTGACGTGCTTGTGTAGTGTTCACATGAGCCGGGATTCTCAATCATCATTTGAGTATGTTTCGAATCACCAATTGAGCATGTTGATCATAGTGTCGAACAATTCTGGAATGCGAATCGAAGGAGCCAGACGAAAAAACAGCGTGGTGGCCAGTAATTCATCCAGAAGTTCGTTGAAAAGTTTGTAGGCTTCTGGTAAGAAGAGGTTTTTGAATGTTGAGATGATGTTGTGTTGCTCTTCTTATACTGAGGGATGTGGTAGCCACAGACACCACGTCATGTCTGCCAGCCAGTTGGGGCTGGCATAATGTAATAGGGATTCTGAGGATTACATGGAAGTGGCGTATCTCATAGTGAGACACCGAAACATATGCTTGAAAGAGAACCCACAACGACAGTGACCAAGTAAATAAATATAGTAAGGCTATATTTTTAAGTAAGGAATAAGAAAAATTCCCCAGTTTCCTATCTATCTTTTCTTCTTTCTCTACTGATGTAGATGTGCATTAACCCTGAAACACTCTGATTATTGCTGTAATAAAAGCATAGAGCCGGTCAGGTTACAGATGTTTAGAACTGACAAGAAAATGTTTGGAATACAGCACACCTTGCATCACTTCACCTAACCTCTGTTGACCTTTTTATACAGATCACAGTTATATTGATATATGTTCATTCAGTATAACCAACAGGAATGTTTTACTTGTCCTAGATGAGTGTATTTGGGTATAAAGCACTATATGTAAGCTAGACAATGCCCATGAAAAATAATATGCGATATAAGAGACTGATCTCATGAAATGGCGTATGTATGACACGCCAATTCGTATTTCCATTTTTGGCGGAATCGCTTTTCAGCGTGTTTATGAATTCTGTTGACTTAACGTTACATTACTGTATATGAAGAGTTCAGATGCAAAAGCCTCTAAGTGCCATTTGAAATTTTCTTCTAGAATGATCATTTTTATTAAGCTTGTATATTTAAGTTCAGTGATTTTACTTAAATGGCAATGATAATTACCTATTAATTGTTATTTAAGTGAAATTACTGAACTTAAATATACAAGTTTGATAAAAATCATCATTAAAGAAGAAAATTTCAAATGGCATTTAGAGGCTTTTGCATCTGAACTCTTCATATATATATATAAATATACGTATGACTTACCCCAACCCCGTCCCTAAACCTACCCGTCACTGGGGTTAATAAAATTTATGAGTCTTCCCCTACTATCCTAGAAAAAAAATATCGGTCCTCAGATGTAGATCTACATTTTGCTTCGTTTCGCTCGGACATTTAACGCCGTATACATACACGCGGAATCACTCGGACATTTAACGGCATAGACATACACGCATACACGCGGATAGCTCAAAATGCGTATAGATAACACGCCACTTGACTTGAAAGTGGCGTGTAGGTTTACGCAAAAGTCATGATGTCATGTTGGATATAAATAGTTAATACAATAGCTTTTCGATCAGTTATTCGAGTTAATAACCAATCAGGTTTTACAGCACACTATTCATGGATGAGTAGGAAAGAGAGGACTTCTGTAACAAGGCCTGCCCATGATATCTTCTTGGCCAGGAGCCATTTGCAAAATATGCAGATTGTAAATAAGAATACTTTAAGCGTTACATGCATTCTGAGAAATGAGAAGGGTCAGTTCTGGCTTGGCTTTCCTAGATGCTCCAAAAGTGTTACGTGGTACTATGAATTCATTAACCAGCAGCACCAATGTGCATGTTGCTCATTACACAGAAGCCACAGTGATTGTAGTTTAACTGTGTGGTTATTTATGTATAAGTTCTGAGAAGTCAGATTTCCATCAGAAAGTGGAACCGTTTCAAAACGATGAAGAAGTTAAGTATGTGTGTGTTTGTGAGTGTCTGCAAATGTGTTTGTACATGACATTGATAACTGATGTGACCCGTTGTCAAACTAGTGGCATAAATTCCAGGGACCCTTCAGTGTTTGACCTGTCTGTAGTCACACATGCATATTTTTGCATACTCTACACTGCAAAACCATGACACACAACATGCTCAGGGCACACAGCTGTGTAGGGGAGAGCGGGGCACAACCTAACGCATTTTGGTTTTGGCTCAATTTATTAAAAAATAATTAGGTTAGATTAATTTTTTTTTTTTTCCACAAGCAACATACACATCTCTGCTACAAATGAACACTTAAAGTTTTTTTCTAGGACCTACCATTTTCGTACAGTTGGACTAAAAGTGACAGAAGTGCAAATGTTACAACTTACCCCATATGCGGGGTTAATTGTAACAGACAGAGGGGTTAGTTGTAACACTTGTGTGTAACACACATAATTCAGTACAATTTTATTTGTATAGTTTGATATTGTTTGTGCATCTGTATAGACAGATATCCACACATCCATCCCTCATGCAATCATCCTTCTATGGATCAATATCATGGATGGAGACATAGAAAAGGGTTGCACACAGTTTTGCAATAAATAATAATAAATAAAATTATAAAATATTGTAATTGCAATTAAATTAGATTTGTGTGTGGCAGCTGCATGTACAATTATTATTATTATTATTATTACTAATAATAGCAGTACTAATAATACAAATAAGCTTAGAATAAAAATTCAAAGGGTTTATTGCATTAAAAACAGGCCATATTTTAGTAAATAAACAAGTTATCATTCATAGTACACTACATTTTAAACATTTTAAATTCCAACATTGTTTGTGAAATTCCAACAAAGTTAAATGTATACTCAAACCTGAAAAGTTGTGTGGCTCCGTTTTCATTTAATTATCAGTGTACACTTGGCGGCTTAGTTGAAACACTGTGTTAGAACTAACCCCTCTGTGTATTGCATATTTTAACCCTAGCTAACAGTCGCTAGGAATTGCTGACATGTTTCAAAACGGTGCTATGTTTGAGCAAACAAGACAGTGATTAAGGCAATATAAAGTTAGATTTGGAAACGTATACACCCAACTCAGAAATCGAAAAAAATATATGATGAAAATTTTTACTTTTATGGTGTCAAAACACTCTTTGTCCAGTATCTCCACGAAATATAATCAAAACTTTCCGCAAATTCGTGGGAGACCGTCTTCTGGCAGCAAGAGAAAAATAGCGGAAAGACAGCCTGCTTGATCCTGACGAACTATGTAAACGGTCCGTGTTACATTTAACCCGCGTTAGGTTGTGCCCCGCGCTCCCCTACACACTATACAAGTCATTAAAATATAAGAAGATGTGCAATATTCGTCAGAATAACACAGTCTCATCCCAAGACTTCATGACGTCTTGGGACATCTTTTGACCATACGTCAACATCCGCCGTTTTAGGGTACCCTTCAACGTCAGTTACATGACGATCCTGGGACTCATACAACTGACGCTTTACCTTTAACGTCAGTTAGGTGATGGAGTAGGTTTAGGGGTAGGTTTAGGTCTGGGGTAGGGTTAGGATCCGATAACGTCATCTAACCGACGTTAAAGGGTACCCTAAAACGGCGAATGTTGACGTATGGTCAAAAGACGTCCCAAGACGTCAGTTATATGACGTCTTGGGATGAGACTGCGCTGGTCAGAAAGTCATTAGAGTACATGTTGTTTTGTAGGTCATGGTGTTCAATAATTACGTGAATTTTCTTAAGATAATGTGAGAGGCATGTATGTGCAGAGTTGTTTGAAGTAACCAAGTTGTAGCCCAGGTATTCTGGCAGGTGAGAACTAGCCTAGTCCATCCTAAAGGTGATGATACACAAGGCAACTTTTTGAGCAATGTTGCTGAGCAATGTTGCTGGGCAATGCTGCCGTCAACAGGCAAACAGATGAGACATAGGGCCCACGACCGATCTAAATTACAGAAATGTATTGCTCATTTCAACAGCAAAGTGCCCAAGCAACAACTGCTCAGCAAGATTGCCTAGCAATATTGCTCAAAAAGTTGCCCTGTGTATCATCACCTTAAAGGAGTAGTTCAATTTAAAAAAAAAAAAAAAAACTTTTGCTGATAATTTACTCACCCCATGTCATCCAAGATATCCACGTCTTTCTTTCTTCAGTCGAAAAGAAATTAAGGTTTTTGATGATAACCTTCCAGGATTTTCTCCATATAATGGACTTCATTGGGAACCAAACAGTTTAAGGTCCAAATGAGAGTTTCAGTGCAGCTTCAAAGGGCTTTAAACGACACCAGGCGATGAATAAGGACCCTTCGAGTCATGACTCGAAAAAAGATTTGTTCATTTTGATGAACGAGTTCGAACCCCGAATCACGAACACTCATTACAGAACAGAGCAAGGCAAGCATTTGTGCTTATAAAACTTAAACTATTTTATTTAATTTTTAAAAGGCCGATCGTTTCGCTAGATAAGACACTTATTCATTGTCTGGTGTCGTTTAAAGCCCTTTGAAGCTCCACTGAAACTCTCATTTGGACCTTGAACAATTTGGTTCCCATTGAAGTCCATTATATGGAGAAAATCCTGGAATGTTTTCATCAAAAACCTTAATTTCTTTTCGATTGAAGAAAGAAAGACATGGACATCTTGGATGACATGAGGGTGAGTGAATTATCAGCAAAAGTTTTTCTTATAAGCAACTCCTTTAAGTCTCTTTGAAGTTAATCAACTCCAACATTTCTGTATTAAAATTTGTATTTGGGGGCCATAAATTAAAAATGTCTGGGTGATACAAACAACTATGATAACTCCTGATGTCATAATGAAGAGCAAATAAAAAAATTGAAAAAAATCATATTAATCAGTTTGCCATAATCTTTTTTCCCCCATTGAAGACTAAAACTGCAAAACTAATCAGAACTAAACTGGTTTACTGCTTATGAATACTCTTTGAAAAAAAAAAGAGTTTTAGGCTGACTGTAAAATGTAAAAGAAAAAAGAAAAAGAAAACATGGAGCCCTGCCCTGCACATGACACGTGGAAGTATATAAAATAGAAAATGCAACAGTTTAGTTTAAATTGCGGCCAAAATATATATTCTCATATACACCAACTAAACAAATTAAATGTGGCCACATATTCTTTTTCATGGCCACAGTATTTAGTTTTTCTCATGTTTGAAGCTGCATTAAAATATATTTTAAAAATATAGATTATTATTTATTTTATAATAATATGTTTTATAAGATGTCACATCAATTGGGCTTACAAAATTCACGCATAATTAATGTGTTCTGTTTAACATTACAAATAGTTAACTATTTCACAGCATCTGTTTTTTCCTTGCATCCTTTAACGATGGGTAGATTGATACTATCGATACTTCCGATACTTATATGCATGTGTTTTAAACCGTATTTTAAAAAGGTTTGGCCTTTTTTTCTCACTGACCCAGGGGTGTGTTGTGGTTGGTATGAGACTATGAGTGTGATTATATTCAAGAATTTGCTGCTCTGCCTGTTGTGTTTAGTGCACCCACTGTTTGAATAATTTAGAGGTCACTGTGATGTCTTTCGTGTTGTGATATGTCTATGTGTGTTGGAAGTGTTTAGAGGTCAGTGTGATGTTTTGGTCTATTTTTGTCTGGCGAGTTCGGAATGAGTCACCGCAGTGGTTCTGGTGACATCATTCCATCTGCGTCTGTGTTATGAAGATATGCATGTCTTTTTTTTCTGCTGTTCTCTGTATCTTTCTACAAACACTAAAACTCTTCCATGCTGACTTGACACTTTATCTACTAACTTCCTTAAACCGTCTTCAGGACCTCTGACAGTTAATAATTAAATTAGAAGTCAATTACCAAGAATGTTAGACAAGGCCTCACGCCCAATCATTCTCAATTATTCTGGCCTTAAATCTTCCATCATGCTCCACTGGTTGGTTCCCTGAAAGCAATGACCTCTGTGCCAGTCTAACAGTGGAGGTCTGTTGTGCAACAGCCCTGCATGCTGATTAGCTCAGTTATGTAAACACCAGTTATTCATGGCATGCTTTTGTAGGTTATATACTTGTGAAAGGCATTTCAGATAGAATAGATAGAAAGTTGCCCAATTAATGTTTTTTTTTTCCCAATAAGGAATCACAGGAAAGCGTTACTTGTTTCCTTTTTGTATACCACTAAAGAACAACATCTTTATTTAAAAAAGAAGTCATTCGCACCAAAAAAAGATTTGTAGGGCTAAACGCAAATTACATTTCATATACTATTATTGTAGATTTTATTTATGACCTGATTTATTGATTTAATATAATTTATGAACAAATAAATACACATTACAAAAAGAAAATGTATATCATAATATAATACAAAATCATAAAACTGTTTCCATGTCCTTAAACATAAGTCTATGACTGGCTTAAAGTCCACAGCAATAAATTTTGCAATACATATATATATGAAGAGTTCAGATGCAAAAGCCTCTAAATGCCATTTGAAATTTTCTTCTTTAATGATGATTTTTGTCAAGCTTGTATATTTAAGTTCAGTGATTTCACTTAAATGGCAATGATAATTACCTATTAATTGTTATTTAAGTGAAATTACTGAACTTGAATATACAAGTTTGACAAAAATCATCATTAAAGAAGAAAATTTCAAATGGCATTTAGAGGCTTTTGCATCTGAACTCTTCATATATAGTGTAGCAAATGCAACATTTAATAATATACATAAAATGTATTTAAGGGGCCAAAGGCCAATTTAGCTCAAAGGGAAATGATTCATTGATTTGCAATGAAACTATGGAACCGAATCACTGAACCGAGCAAATGACTCGCTTAGAATTCATTTGAACGGGCCGTAATTATAACCAAATCTATAGTGAAACACTATGTCTTAGCAAGGTAACTTTAGATCGAACAGTACAAGACATTAAATGTGCAAACACGACACAAGAATATTTATCTTTTCAAATATATGGAAGACTTTATTAGCTATTCTAAACACAACTAAGGTCTAACACAACTAAACATAATCACGCACACACACATTCATACAGTCGCGAAAGGGAAAGAGTGAGTTGGAAAGAGTGAGAGAAAGTTTCAACTTTCTATATGCACGTAAGACATAACCTGAAGGGACCACCAAGCATTAAATTGAACCTTCATTTCTTAGAGAGGTTATTCAATTAACATTAAAGCACCAGTTCAGTTAGAGCCTGGAGTACTTGCGCTTTGTAGTGGCTGAGGGAATTCCCTTTGTCTGCGTCGCGTCGAAGGGGGGTTTCCCGGCCGGGTCCGTTGCGTGGTTTGTTGTCTTTGAAGTGCAGGGATGGAAGTTTCGCCGCTGGTCACGTGTGATTAGCAAGCGAATGAGAGTCTTTTCCAGTTCGAAGCGCGTTGCAAACTTAACTTTGAAACGAGACTTTTACGAAAAAGGAAATAAAGGAAAGAAATGAAAGTAAGACGAGTCGGATGGCTTGACTGAGCTGAATTGTAACCCTGATCTTGATGGGTTATTCGTCTGCGGGTCGAATTTGGTCTAGTCGATGTAGAAGCATGCGAACATGTTCTTTGTTTCAGAGATAAGCACGAACAGAACACTCTCTTGCTGGTTTTAGAGAGAGGCGCGAACTTAACAGTTACAGAACTGAACGAACTGAACAAAAATCTGACAAAAATCACAAAAATCACAAAAATCTGAACATGAGGTCCTTTGTTCGGATCTTTAACTTAAACTCTAGTCCATCCTCCTAGAAACTTCTGGCCAATTGGAGGCGGATCTACTTCTTGCTTATCATAATTTATGCATGGTCTGTGAGCTGGTCTCCAGCACTTAGCAGACAACAAGAGAACACAGTTTAAGATTATATATTATAATCATAAAACAAAGCATTTTAGACAGATTTCAATCAAGCCATCTTTTGAATTACGAGGATACGGTTCGTTTAAGAGTAAACGAGGCATTCACACTTCTAATGGTTGTATAACAATTACAAGAGTTAATAGTTAACAACAATTATATGGTTATTATGTGATCTAAGCATAATAACACATGAAGTGTAGGAACAACAACAATTATGATTGGTTATAGGTCCAAGAATTGTTCTGTGGTGAGTTTATATGATTTTATGTGTGAGATCTCCGATCTCAACCGCAAGGTTACTGCGAGTTCAACTCGTAAGGGGGACGAGGAGATGTGTTCTGTGGAACATCTCTGTCAGGGGATCAAAGGGGTCTTGGTTGTGAGCCTCTCGTTCCACCATTTTGGAGCCGATTTGTCTTAGTGACATTAACATATTGACACGTTTCTTCCTGTGGCATTCTGTTGCTATCTGCAGGACCATAAAAGTCTTCGGAGGGGGGTTTATTGTCCCCCCAAAGCAAACCCTCGGTGCCGTTCTGTGACTCTGGAATGTGGGCTCCAGAACTTGGAGTGTTGAAGCCATGTGAATTAATCCCATGAGAGATTAATTTGATTAAGTTGTGTTTGATTCGCCTTGATTCCCTACAATAGATATACGTATAATACTGTATGTATAGATGCCTAGCCCTTTTGTGTTCATGTGTCGCTCTGGTTGGTTTATATAGAGAGGCCTGTTATTCAGAAATCTACAAAACAGACAGGCCCTCTAATTTGCTTTGAGTGTGTGTTCTCTCTCACATAAGCGCATCTGTTAGTTGTGGCAGTGAGATGGCAATGCTTTGGCATGTCCATCACTGATGATGTGGATTGTGGCTGGCATGAATATAAGGCTCAGCACACAGCTTCAAACAGCTCTTATATAAGCTCGACTTAGAGTGTGTTTCATAAGATGAATGCAATTATTTGCACAGAATAGGCCAGCTCTGCCATGCTTTAGATGCTGCTTACGTAATAGGCTGGTGAAAAGACTCCAGGGCTTTTTGCCATTGTTCCCACACAAATTGCCCTACAGCTGCTTTTGGGTCACTGGTTTGCTGGGCCTTTTAGTGTGGAGCAATTTAGGGTGAGGTAATAGGGTCACTAGAGGATAGATTTATAGAGTAATGTTATTACAGTATTGAGTCATGAAACTATAACATCACATTTGTTAAATGCCCTATTCAAATGAAAAGTACATTTTATGGTTACATAAAACAAAATATTGAAATGCTAAGACTAATAATGTAATATAATTAAAGCAAATAATGATAAAACAAACAAAAATAAACAACCTGAAAAAAGTAAAGGTTTTAGTGTAAGGAACTGTAGTTGAAGCTGCAGTCCGCAGTTTTTTTTTCTCTTTATCGCCATCTCTGTTTGAAATCTGCAATTGCAGTCATTCGCGGAATTATAACCTTTACGTGAGTTGTACTTCAACGCCCAAGCAGAGAGTTTTGAACACTGGCTGGTTGTGTATTTTCTCAAATATGTATATTGGATCATTTTTAACCCAAAAAAGCTATGGACTGCAACTTTAACTCAGGCATTCTGGTAGGGGCAGTGAATGACGACTCCTTTAACCAGGGGCGAAAATTTCATCAAAATGTTGGGGGGGACAATAAACATAACAATCCTCAAGAGCAAATTTTGAAGGGGACACCAATAATACAGGCAAAAAAATACAGAGGAAAGCCTTACTACTATTATTAGTGTAGCATGGAGACCATTTCATTATACTACTTAAAATTTCTTTCTGGTTTAAGCCAGTGGCGAATCTGATTACATTCTCTCCTCACGCAGCGCAGCGATTTCATTTCATTCATTGACTCATTCTTTAACTATATTAAATTATATAAACCAACTAAATCACAGTGGCGTTACAATCTAAATGCACAGCGCACCCGGACTTTCCCACCAGTGTATGGCCAGCAATATTGTAATGTTTAATGACATGAAGATAATGTCTGTTCTAAGTTATTATTGTACTGTACAATTAAATACAATCGTTCCGGAGTCTGCAGTCTGAAAACTTTACCTCAGAGCATCCGTTTACTGAATGAATTGAGAATCTCACCTGAAAAATCCAATAACACCAGCAATTGTCATTCAATCAGCTGATAAATAAATGCAAAACTAAATGCATATTGCAGCATAGGGCGAAGTCAGGATCCGTCAGCACCGATTTGAGACAAAAATAATTTGTATATAAAATTACGTAAATGGCGCTCTGTGGCGCAGCAGGGTTTTGAACACGGCCCTGAGCCGTTGCTGGGCGCCGCGGACAGACGCCGAACGGCGCCGCCGGTGTGTGTACACTCATAGAGAATAATGTGTTCGAATTTTAAAGACGTGGCGCTGCGCGACGCGACGCTTCTCGTCCGGTGTGCGACCCCTTTACTCGCGTTCCACAACTACTCAAAGTTCCACAACTACTCAAAAACTATGTTTTTCTCTCCCGCCACCGGAATGTGTGTGTCCGAGGTAAAAGGGACGGAGGCAGTGGACCAATGCACTGTGAGGCAAGAGAGGGGGGTCTCAAAATGTTTAGAACGCTTTTTTCGATATTGCCCCGTTTGCATTTGTGTTATTTTATTTCTTAATTATTTTAAGAATATATCATTACATTATTTACAATACACATATTTTAATGTTTTTTTGGGGGGGACAACCCTCAGATAGGGGGGGGTCCTGACCCCCCCGCGATTTCCGCCTATGCCTTTAACATTCAACTGTACACTTTGTTGCCCCTGAGCTATCTAAAGTGTAACTTGAATAGGAAGGCTATATAAATGTGCAAAGGGCCTGAAGTCACTCAGTATTAGCCTATAGACCAATTTCCAGCCGACGTCACAGTTACGTCACGGCGCTAGCTGGACGGCAGAACAAAGGGAAAACTGGAGGCGGCAAATACAAACCAGCACAGATTTGGCTACAAAATAAAGATCTTAAATTGTTCTTCTTATTATTGAATGTCATCTTGTTGTGTTGTTTGGTGCAAGAATCAATGAAAAATGAATGTGCTTTATCTGCAATTTTTTATTTCTAGAAAATATTCACCTGATTAAAATTGAACATAATGTCAATCTTTACATTGTCGTCTTCTTGGTGCTGGCAAGGTAGAACTGCGGATCGTACCACTCAAGTCTTGTACATGGCCATTCAGCACATAGTTATAGGCATAAGATTTATGTGCCCTCTATCAGGTAGGTGTAGAAGTCAGGCCACTCAACCGGAGGTAGCGTTAACGTTAATCCTGTCAGATCCTTAATGAGTGTACGGGTCGTCCAATCTGGTCCCGTCCTTTAAAATTAACTTTTGCAAATAACAATCGTAGTCCTGGACAGTGAGTGATATGCACTAACAAAACTTGCAGACTTGCAAAGGGATCATTCTGCTGCCACCACCTAAGCTCCGCCCACATAAACAACGTCATCATGTTTACCAACTGAAAATTGGTCTAAAGTGCAGTAATAAGTCCTGTAATCAGTTTTGATGGAAGAAAGTGTGTGAGTTTTGGAGAAATTATGCAATACCAGAACATATTACAGATAGCAAAAATATCAAAGACTGATTTCAAATGACAGTAAAATTTACCAATCAGTTATAAGTGATATGCCTAGCATCCACCAAGAAGCAAAATAATTACTGCTGGAATTGTTTTCTGTTTAGGTATAAGTTATTTCAAATCCAAAAGGCCACAGTGCCAACTGATTACACACTGGCTGCCGATGGCTGTTCAACTTCAGTCATTTTGCAGAATTACTGGTCATTCTGTACATTTTCCCAACTCAATGACCATTTTGGACAATTGCTTAAATAAAACGGCATAATAGTTTTTTTCCCCAAATAAATTTTAAGTGTTTACAGTCCATTACATAGCCTACATCCAAAAGCTGTACCAATCTAATAATATTATTTAATTAGGCTACTATCAACATTTATTTGGTGGTGGGTTCCGAAATGCCATGATCGCTGTTCACTGTCTATGTGTAAGTGCCTGCTTCTTCAGCTTACATTATTTTTTGAATTTGTAGTAGGAGGGGGTGTCTGACGTTTTGCAACCCAGATATATGTCATCATACGCTGAAGTATAGCCTATACACACCAATTGTGTGATGATGCAATTATTTGTCATGATGAGGGTGTGCATTCTTTTATTTTGGTGATATGCCTTACTCTCACTCTCCCTGTGCTGTGTGTGCTTGTTGCATTTCTAAGGCTGTAGCTTTTTAAAGAGATAGTTCACCCACATGAAAATTCTTTCATCATTTACTCACTCTCATGTCGTTCCAACCCCGTAAAAAGTAGCTATCTGACTGCTGCTGTCACAGATGAATGGGAAGGTCTTGTCCTCTGCTGGGTGACGTCAGGAGAGCATGAGGCGTTTGGTGACGTCTCTCTCGTGCCGAGGGGGCGTGTGCTCGCCCGAGTAAAAGCAACCAGCACTCAGACTGATATCTGACATTCAGCGCTCCCGCGCCCGGACTACAAGCGGCTGAATACAGAACACCTGTACGGAATATTAAAGCGCGAGTCGAATTAGTACAAGTCTGTATATTTTTATCTATTGCGATATATATTGTATGCGACCTGCGCGATACGTCAGCATTATTCGCGAATGTTAAGGACATACTTAGCACAGTGCGTGACAAACATCTCACCTGAGGAATATCCTACAAGGGACCATCAGAAAGACTGCAAGAAAAAAAGAGGATCTTTACTGATACGCAGGAATACTCTGGCTTTCGTGTTAAGTCATATTGAGACATTGCGCCGTTTATTTCGCTAGTTTTCTCCAGTCACAATGCCGAGTATAAGACAGTCATACACGGTCACTGTCCCAGAGGAACCACCGGCTTCAGCTTTCCCCTTTATCAAACAGGATATGCGCAGAAAAAGTCCGACGATGTCTCGCTCTATGCTGGTGTCCACGTTTGTGGGGCTTCTTATTAACCAGGCAAAGGTAAGCCTAAACCGGGCAGCTCGAGTTGTCATCTCGACTTTATGTATCCTACTGCGTCTTAAACAGAGGTGAAACTAGTTAATATCGGAGGAAGTATTTGAGAATATTCTGGCCATGAAAATGAACTCTCAAAGTACAAGTAGCCTATAACTATAACACTCACAAACTCACGCCTCGTTGCTTTCTTAGTGATGCAGACTATTACTTAACGTGTCAACTGTTTTCTCATAATTTTCCTACCTTGGTAGAAGATTATCTTTGAGTGTAAAATCACTGTGAATATCCCATCAAAATCACTAAATAGGCTATAGCCCATATTGTTTTTGGCTTTGTGAACTAAACTTTAAAAGTGAGCACAGAAGCGCCATATTGATTTGTTTATTGATATTGTTTATTGTAGGAAATGGTTGTAAAGGATATCAACATAGATGTTTTGCAATTTAGAACCCCCTGAGGAGATAAACATGACAACCGATTTTTAGAAAAGTACAAAATGAGGAGATAAACATGACAACAGATTTTTAGAAAAGTACCAAATATTAAATAGGCAAAAACCAGACATCACAAAACAAATGTGCTATGGGTGAGAAAGATTAATAACTCTAATAATTGATGGAGATGTGAGAATAATTTTTTCTGATTTTAATTATTATTATTAGCCTATTATTAGATCTACGTTAAATTCAGTCCATTATCTGATATGGTAGTATCCATCCTGTGTTTTTTAGGTTTACCTTTTAGGGAACAACAAGACACACTCACATTAGAAATATGCATATTTTTTTATTACTATTTAAATAATTTGAGTCTTGCTGACTTGTCCCCCGATGTGTCCCAACAGAAGCGCATACAGTAGCTACAGATGCTGGCTGCTATCTCTGACCTTGCCAAATGACCAGCGTTCTCGGGTCCCACATGTTAGCTTTTACTTCAGTGTGTTTTCAAACTTATAATGCTGCTTCATACTGAAGATTTACGTTTATCGCGTCGGTATCACTGCCAATAACATAAAAATAATGTAAATGGTCTTAGCGAGGACTGTTACGTAACTCCGGTCATTGTTTAGTTGCGTTTTAAGCCGCTGGCTTTGCGTTGAGCGACTGACGCCATCTACTTGCGCAGCTGTTGCGTCGCGCACATTCATGAGGAGTCAGGAAACCACTTAAGCACTGTTAATTAGAGTGTAAAGTAAAGGATGATATTGAGTCATCTGTGATGTAGACCTAGTTCAGGCTACATAACTATAGGCATTGTCACCACCTCTTTGTGCTGTAGGGCTATACGTTTGGGGATCTTTCAGCTGATGATTGCTAAGGGCTATATTTAGCTCAGAATGGCAAATTGTTTGGAGTTTTACGTCTTTTTGTGCTGTGCTACACATTCATACTAAGATGACTCTCAATACTGAGCTAGATTCCTTATGTTAACAAATGTTGTTGCCATGCTGTAAATACAGCACATTTTGTCATTAACTGCCAACAACCCCCAATATGCTTTTTCCCTTTTAAATTATGACTTCATTACATTTTTATGTATGTGTAGAATGAAATTATTAAAATATCTTGAAAATATAAACCTTTTATTTAAATTTTTACCTAATAGAGTACTGTTATTTCTTACACTTTAAATACGGTTTCAAAGCAGATTTAACATTATACATACTCGAAAGAATGTTGCAAGGAAGGAGAGATGAAAACTTGTAAATAAATAAATAATGTTTTACAAAATTATATAATATATAAAGATGTATATACAAATACTTGCTTTATGTGTTAAAAACTATGGCTGTAAATAGATTAATAATGATTTAACTAATGATTTCTGACCAGTCTTAGAATGAGCGGAAAACTCAATCAAATTCTGTAAATAATATTCAGTCACCTTTATTTTCTCTGAAATTTTCAGTGGGCCCCCAAGAAATGTTCAATCGCAGCGAATAATCCATAAAATTAAGAATCCATAATGAGAAAACCTTAATTTTTACAGTATTTTACAACAACACATTTCAAAGGGCTTAACATAAATTATTGGAGTGATGATAACCACATTACCCAGTGTAACCAGTGTTTGTTATGCAACAATGAAAAATCAGAACATAACATTATGTAACATTCAGGAGCAAATGGACTCCTAATGCCTTTCTAAAGAAATATGTGTTAACCGTGTATCTAGCGATTACATTCCAAGAATTGCCAAAGGTCCTGTTCTTCACATGCCTGTGACCTTACACAAAATCTCTATCCTGCCCATCTAGATTTCTAATCATTTTCAAGATAACAGTGAAATGAAATGGCGTGGCTTATCATCAACATTGGCTGAGATTAAGTTACGGCAACCAGATGTCCCATTTCTGATGAGACAGTTCCTTAGAGGTGTCCCAACTTCTCCCAAATGTGTCCTTTATTTTTTAACAGTATAAACTGAAATATGGGTACATAAATGCACGTTAAGGTATTAAAGAACTCAGCCTCTGGAGTCTGCTTGAATAAAATGTCTCATGTGACCAGCCTTTTGGCATTAGAGCACATTGAGTTCTTAGTGATAGCCGTGGCTTCCAGAAACGAAGGTCAGGACACAGTGTTCCTACTCACTCGCTTTTAACTCGCGCCAGCCAATTAGCTTGCAGCCCTCCGAAGATCTTTCAAGAGACAGTGAGTGTGAAATCCTGCTGCCCTCTTGTTACCCAATCGCTTTCGAGGCAGAACTCCTTACGCTTGCCGTACCCATGGCTGCTGCTGGGTGCTGGCTGTTGTCATACCAATCTGTTTAGTTTAAGGGCTGGGTGTGAAAGCCAGAGACCGGCTAGGCAGCGGAGTGAGCCCTTGGACCATCTGTTCCCCCCTCTCTCATTTTCTTCTGGGAAGAAAAAGCGTATCAGATGTTTGGATGAATATATGAATAAGAGAAAAACTCCTGGGATAAGTCACAGCTGAACATGTTTGAACCTGATGTGTCTGTCCTCCTCAGAGATGCTAATAGAAGGTGTTTGATTGGTGTACTTCATTACATTTAATTGAAGTGTATTCTATCTGTCCGAGCATACTGTGACAGTGATGGTATCAGATGGTATCCAGAGGCTCAGCTCTTTAATACTTTAATGTGGATTTTTTTTCAACATCCTTTATTTGTGTTCTTGATTATTTAAGACACATATTTAAACAGTTTATAGCAGCTCAAATTTGTCCCATTTTTCATATTTTCAGATACTCATGGTACTACTGAATGATTACTTTAAAATGATAGCATTTAATTCAAAGATATGAAGATGTATCAAGACAACCTTCATAATAACATGGAACTGTTTATATAGTGGTCCATAGCTCAAATAGTACTAAAATAATGTTTTTGTGATAGCAGTTCACCTCTTATTTTATAAAATTGTAATCGGTTTATGATACTTATTCCTCTACTCTGCATATGCGTGTATGTTATTTTATTGTTATGGAATTTTTGCATAGTGTGAACAACTATCACATCAGTGAAAAATATGTGATACACATGCTATACAGTTCTGACACACACTGTACAGTCAGTGACTCATCTGTAGAGAGCATACCAATACCACAATCTTTAACTTTTGAATGATATTTTAGTATTATTTGTATTCTATTATAACATTTATTTATTTTGAATTAGCTTTTTATTTTATGTTCAATTTACGTTTTAATCAATTTTGTTCTAATATTCATATTATTTTAATTGATTTTCAATAGATTTAGTTTTAGTTAGCTGTAACAACTCTAATTTCAAGGCTGCCGCCTAGCACACCAGCAACTTTCATATTTTGAATCTCAGTCACACACACACTTTCTCAAACACTTACAGACTTCAAAATCACCTGTCCGAGGGGACGCTTGCAAATTTGGAACTTTGATGAGTTCTTCCGAGCATTGCAGTCATTATTGTAACATCACATAGTTAACACTGCAATCAGTGAATGACGCACATGAGAATGAGCACTGCTATTCCAGGCCTTGATGTCACTGATTCGAAGTGTGTTGCGTGAGATTCATACTCATGTTCTCTGAAGCGTTCCGTGTTATGTCATGTCAACATGCTGACCACTTATGTCGAGAATATCATATTATTATGTGAAATCATCATCATCATCATCATCATCATCATTCCCAGCTGTCTGAATTTTGATTGGTGAAACAGTTTCCTCTGCAAGATTTAAATATATATCATTACAGTAAATTTGACCAAAAAGTGATGATTCATCCCTCGCCGAATAAATTACTTAAAGTCGTTTTTGTTGTGTTGTGGCAGATGGGCATAATTTGTTTGTGTCAAGTCTTCAACAGCAGGGGTCCCTGTCTAAATTTGCTAACATGCAATTTAATAACCCAGAGAGAACGCTTTAGCTCACACACATTTATCCTCAAAGCTATATAATAATTCTGAAAAATAATGCCATATATACTCATTATACAGTACAGTATCCTGTTATGTCATTTGATATAACAAAAAACATAACAAAACACTCAGAAACACTTTTAATTAGATTTTTTTGTGGCATGCATACAATGAAAATAACACTTAAGTCTCTATTAGACACAATTCTCTTCTTAAACATGCACTTTCACTCCACTGTCAGTATCTGTGCCAAACAAATTATGTGGCCTGAGTGAGTCATGTGCTTTAGTCATATTTCAATTTATTAACAATGTTTTGCTATAAATCTAGTGTCATTGGATTCAATGGTTATCTTAGAAAGCTCACTAACCCTTTTGCTGTTTTTCTCTTGCAGAACTCAAAGAATGCTCAGGGTCTGGTGGGCCTCAGGAATCTAGGAAATACTGTAAGTATGGTTCCATATATAGTTCATGTAAAAAGAAAAAAAAAGATTCTGTCAATATTTACTCGCCTTTATGACTTCCATCTGTGGAACATAAAAGATCTTTTGAAGAACTGAATATGTCTATGTTTTTGTGTGAACTGTTCCTTTAAAGTCGACGTATACACAATCTATTTTGCAAATGCAGTTCATACATGTATATGTTTCATTTAAAAAAATCACTTCATAATTTTGAATCTTTTTCAATAATCCGTTACACGTGGATGTATGTCAGAAATATACAAAAAAAGATCAGGGGCCTCATTTATAAACTTTGCGTACGCACAAAAGAAGGCGTACGCCGCTCTCTACGCAATAGTTGGTATTTTAAAAAGCAAACTTGACGGTAAAATGTGCGGTCCTTCACGCAATCTCTGACCCAGGCGTACGCTTTTTTAAAACGGGTGAAATGAGAAATGGCGACACCGTCAGCAGTTGGAAAAAACACGTAAAAGTGTTTGAAACTGTAAACGGTTGTGTAAAATAAATGGCAATACTGCCTCTCATAAATAACACGAAGACTTCACAAAGCAAGTCTTACAATTAACAGCCTACACGAACACCCGTTTGATCGATCTGTAACAGAAATGCAAATTAACACATATTTCCAAAAAGAAAGTGAAATATGTTCTGCAATAATATTGGCATATACAATTCATCCTCATAAATAAGATGGTAAACAGAACGAAATAATGTACGAAATATTCTCGCCAATAGGCCTATGTCCGTCTAACGGAGCAGATATAGCAATTAGATAGTAAGTCAGATAGATAGATAATTAGGGAGATATATAGATAGATCGATAAATGGATAGATGTATTATTTATCCACTGGGGAAAGTTGTTTTCATCGTAAAAATATCTTCATCAACTACGGAATCATGGTATTCATGTATATGCCTTTAGTTTGTTTTATTTTTGATAAAATAGGCTAACGTATGACGTATGTCTCAAAGCTGCAAGAAATTACATTTGCGCTGAACCATTTCCCATTTAGATTATAACCGACATCCGTAGCCTAGCTTGTCAGATGCAGAATTAAATGGATGTAAATGAAATGCCCCATCACAATGCGTATAATGACGCACAGTGGCTGATCTTGCGCTCTTAGAAGATGTGGCGATTAAATGGAATGATTCGGAGTGAACGCATCATCTTCACAACAAAAGTTGTGGAAAAAATATATTATTTATTCAATAATTCCCTCATTGTGCAGTTTATTTCAGTTAGGACAGTCTTGATTTCGCCCAACTCCTTGGCCACCTCTCTAATTGAATTAATGACTAGACGCTTTTTTGCCTCGACATTGATGTCCGACCATTTCTTTTTTATTTCGGCCACAGTCCGAGGTTGTGAGGCTATAGCATTTACTGCGTCTGCAACCTTTTGCCACTCAAGTGCCTTTTTGCCATTAGTAATGCACACTGTGCCCTCCAAACAAAATTTTTCTCCTCTTTTCCACCTCGCCAACGATAACTTCTACTTCACATTGAGTGAAGTTACTTTTTTTTTTTTAAATTCGTCTCTGTGTTTAACATGATTTCGCAATTGATGAATATTAACTTGTGGGCGTTTCACGGACTATTTATGGGCAACTATGGGTGTGACATGAAGCCGCAAAAGCTGCGCTACATTTAGAATTGATTGTGATTTATTAAGGGAAAAATGCGTAGGATGTGCGTGCGCACGGTTTTATAAATCCGAATATTTCTGTGCGTACGCACGTCCTATGTTTCATCCGTACGCCACTTCTGACGCAAATCCTACGCAAAGTTTTATAAATGAGGCCCCTGATGCTACTTCTGTTTTGTTTTGACTTGAAATATTTAATCGAAATGCAGACTATGTTTGCGGAGTAACCATTTAATTGGCCTTCTGTTGAATGTGTCTCTGCAGTGTTTCATGAACTCCGTACTGCAATGTCTAAGCAACACTCATGACCTGAGGGACTACTGTCTGCGTAACTCGCACCGCACTGACCTTAACAACAACTGCAGGGTCAAAGCTGCTCTAATGGAGGGTAAGAGACGCATTTACCAGTTCATATAGTAGAGCATTCATATCATGCAGACAAGGAAGCCTTGGGTCCTGTGTCTTAGTCAAATGTCTTCCTACAGTATGTGTGTTTTTCTGTTTTCAGAGTTTGCTAAGCTCACTCAGACTCTTTGGACATCTGCTAGCAGTGAGGCCATCAGCCCTTCTGACTTCAAAATGCAGATCCAGAAATACGCCCCTCGATTCGTTGGTTACAAGTAAGTTACAGCTACAGTAAAACATTTTGTATTATGCTAACATCATATTTAACTTGTTTTCTTCAATATGTAGTTTGGAATTAGCTGAAACTCGCCCTTAAAAATATACTTTCTTTCCCTTCTGTTTTCTGTCGTGTAGTCAGCAGGATGCTCAGGAGTTCTTGCGGTTTCTCCTGGATGGTCTCCATAACGAAGTAAACAGAGTGATAGTGAAACCCAGAACCAGCATGGAGGACTTTGATCACCTCTCGTACGTAGATACACCAAGCAGGTTCTAAAAACCTTCCCATCATGTTTGTTGTTGTTTTAAAAATAGCAATGTTTATGGTTTCAAAATTAGCAATGGTTTAAAGCTAAGTTGTTTCAAATTTATGTATAAGACCTTTATAAGAATTTATAAGCCAACTTACAAGACTTCATTTTTGACAAATTCTAAGGCAGCATCACGTGTATCGTAAAAATGTAACGCAGTTCATCTGCAGTAGACCATGAGCGGGCTAGCGAGCAGCTCATTGGTTCGCTCAGGGGGACCCTTGTAAGTGGGAATTAATAATGTACGTGAGCATGAAAGGGCCAGCAAGCGGGCCGGGATTGTGTAGTACATAAGCACGAGGGAAGAACAAGCGGCACGCCGGTTGTATGAGTCAGATCACGCCGCGAGCTTGAGAGATCTGCTCTGACTGGAATTGGCTACGGGGCTGTCTGCGACAGCTGACAGTGGCGTGTTTCCCTGATCCTCTGTAAGACCTGTGGCAATAGGGAGACCGGAGGGAATGCATAAAGCGGGTGGCTGGGCCACTCCTGGGCTAGCGTGTCCTCGCTCTTTAAGAAAAATATTGGGCAGTGAGCATTCTCCTCTGACGCGAAGAGATCCACCTCTGCTCTGCCGAATATTTGCCACAGTTTCTAGACTGTTTGAACGTGCAGGGACCATTCTCCCGGATAGATGGGGTTCCTGGACAGTCTGTCTGGGCCGTCGTTAAGATGGCACGGCACATCTTAAGCGAGAGCAGGTGGCTCTGGGACCAAACTAAAATGCGTTTCGTCAGCAGGAAGAGGTTCTTGGATCTGACACCGCCCTGACGGTTGAGATAGGAGACTACAGCCGTATTGTCCGAGCAGATCAATATGTGGAGACCCCGAATGCGCGGGAAGAAAAACGCGAGCGCGTTCTCGACCGCGATCATCTCCAGACAGTTTATGTGTAGGGAGCTCTCTTGAACTGACCAGTGGCCAGAGGCCGGTGAGCCCTTGCAGACTGCGCCCCAACCTGAGTTGGATGCGTCTGTCAAAATGACTTTTCGGCGAGAGACGGCCCGTTGAAACCATTCTCCCACTGTCCATGGCTGCGGAGCCGAGATACAGGTCTGCGTAACTTTGATCAGCTGGAGGCCCGTGGTCCACGCACGGTGAGACACACGGCTCTTCAACCAAAGCTGAAGGGGGCACATGCGCAGTATACCCAGGTGGAGCACTGCGGAGGCTAAGGCCATGTAACCCAGCACCTTCTGAAAAGTTTTCAGAGGTGTGAGGGTGTCCATATGAAAGGATGCGGCGAGACGCTGAACACGGCGCGTGCGCTGTGTAGATAAGCGAGCCGTCATAGCCACTGAGTCTAGAGCTATTCCCAGGAAGGAAATCGTCTGACTGGACTGAAGTGAGCTCTTTTTCCAGTTGACAGAGAGGCCCAATGTGTTCAGATGGTCGAGGAGAACTGTACAATGAGACAGTAACTCCGTCTGTGATTGTGCCAAAATCTGCCAGTCGTCCAAATAGTTCAAAATTCGCAGCCCCTGACTCCGCAGGGGGGCGAGCGCCGTATCCATGCACTTCATGAACGTACAGGGTGCTAAGGATAGGCCGAATGGGAGGACGGTGTATTGATAAACCTGGCCGTCGAAAGCGAAACGTAGAAAAGGCCTGAGACGGGGATTTATCTGGATCTGAAAATAGGCATCTTTCAGATCTAGAGGGATGAACCAGTCCCCCTTGCGTACATGCGCGAGGAGTTTCTTGACTGTAAGCATTTTGAACGGTCTCCTCATGAGTGCTTTGTTCAAAAATCTGAGATCTAAGATTGGTCTGAGGCCGCCGTCTTTCTTGGGGACAAGAAAATAACGGCCGTAAAACCCCGACTCGCTCATAAAGGGTGGAACTCTCTCTATAGCCCTTTTTTGCTGCTTCTGAACTCACTGTACTTTCGAGCCGCACCCAGAAGAGTGGACGGCGGCGACGGAACTGTAACAGATAGCCATATTCTATTGTGCTTAGCTCCCATGGGGAGATTCCCGGAATAGCTTACCACGCTTAGAAGCGTGACACTAGCGGGTGAATGGCTATATCGCCCTGATTGTTGCACATAGCGGGCTGGACACAGTGTGTGGGCACGCTAGAATGTTTAAGGCAACGGGACTTACACTCAGAGAGGAGTTTACGGGCCGTGTAACAGAGCGGGCAGAGGGGGGACGCGCACACAGGCTCGTGGGCGCGCTTATGCACTCTGACACTCGAGCGGGCAGTGTCCGCTCTATGGGAGTGGGCTCTGAGAGAGACACGGGACATGTGGTGCTTTTGTGTATGGGTGAACACAGGATTGTGGGCACATTTTTCTACACAAGAGGCTTTTATACAGAGAAGGGACACGTGCACGGCTCGTGGGCGCGCTTATGAACTCTGACACTCGAGCGGGCAGTGTCCACTTTATGTGAGTGGGCTCTGACAGAGACACGGGGAGTGTTGTGGTTTTGTGTAAGGGCGAACACAGGATTGTGGGCACATATTCTACACAAAAGACGCGTGTATACATACACATGTATGTGTATACACATAGCGGGCTGAACAAGTGTGTGAGGGCGCTTACAGTACACGGCTCGCGAACAGCCAATGGCTGTTTAGTGAGTGACTTCCCGATAAACGTGAATGAGGAGCGAGTGTGGTGTTTGTGTGTAGGAGTGAACACTGAACTGTGGGCACATATACTACACCTATAGCATGTTTGGCATAAGCCAGACATTATGCACTTATGCCTGATTGAATTTTGGCCTGATAAAGGCTGCGCAAGTGCATGTTAGAAATATGAGCGCTGTAAGTGGCAGAAGACTATATATAGCCTGAAAAGGCTGCACTTGTGACGCGCGAGGGGCCGCGTGCATGTAGAAACGTGAGCGCTGCAAGTGGGCACGAGACTGAAGAGGCTGGGATGTGCGCGACCTGGCCGTGTAATAGAACGGGCAGAAAGATGTGAGCACAGTCATGGTGGGCACATCTGTTACAGATAACACTCTAGCGGCATAGCCAGCTAAGAGAGTGGGCTCTGTTAGACACGGGAATACTGTGTTTTAATATGGGTGAGCACAGGGGTGTGGGCACCTATTACACTTGAACAGAAATAGTGTCAATCTTAATCTGTCGGCGTTATTGCAGGCATTCATGTTATGACAGGCTCGTTGCTGCAATATAGAAATTTTCGGCCACTCAAACGAGGAAAGAGAAACGTTAGAGAGATGGGTGCTTAACCGGCCTCGGCGGGCTAAAAACACACTCGTTTCTCATGTCGCCGCTGACGCATGTGCGCGAGAGAGGGCGGCCACGTTCTGTAAAGTAAGAAAGTTGGCCGCGAGCTCAGAGCTGCATAAAATTATCTGCAAGAGCCGGAATCGAACACGGGTCTCTGGCGCGAAAAGCTTTGTGTTTTACCACTGAGTCACAGCAGTAAAGACACAGGATGACTGAAGGTGGCGAAGACGGCCGTTTCCTCAGACTCTGTCCACGCTTGCTAAGAGATGCCTTCTCGACAGCGACGCGACTTCCTCTCGGATATCAGCAGGTGCGTATAGCCTCGCTGAATTGATGAAAATCGGAAAACAGCGGGAAACTCGCCTATTTATAGACTCGGGCCACGCCGTTTTGGCGGGCTTTGACGCAATGAGAGCGTGTCAGCTTCTCATTGGCTGCGAGTTCAACCGAGTTCCCTCATAGGCTGTTGCAGCTCTCCCTGAGCGAACCAATGAGCTGCTAGCTAGCCCGCTCATGGTCTGCTGTAGATGAACTGCGTTGACAATGGATACAAAATTAAAGGATAATTTTTTGGCTTCAACTTCTCAGAAAAGATTAATCTTTCCCGTAGCGTAAGCTAGCTCAGGGGTTCTCAAACATTTTGGTGCCAGGGACCCCTTTCAGGGGAAAAAAAATTCCAAGGACCCCCCTCATATTTATAACAGTTATTGAGCACAAAGTTAATGTGTGAGCGGCAAATGAAATATTTTTGCACAAAATGAATGGTCTCCACCCAGGGTACTATGCAGGAATTTCTAAATAGCCTACTGAGGTAACGAAAGTGATCTTGCTAGGAATCACTTAGGATCCCTCACTTAGGAATTTTTGATGTTCTTGATCTACACATGTGCATTTTAAGGTGTTTTAAGGCCCCACAATTGGATAACTATAGATTTAGTAGAAGCATGTCAGTCAGTGGCATACTTTTTTTTTTTGTCAAGATGTCACGAAACACAATCACATATTCCAATCAGGAATGGCCTTAAAAGAGAAATGTTTCAATAATTAGGCCTATTCTGCACACAAATAAAGCCCATAAGCCTATAAATACAATGATAATGGCATTATGTTTAATAGGTGCGTGCGTTGTTAATTTGAGCTACTGTAATTAGCTAAAAAAAAAACATACAGTATATGTTAAATATATGAATCCATAATGTTAATCTCATGGGCACAGTATGTTTCTATTGACCTGCTTTTTCCTTTGTTAAAGTTGAGCATGATTAATACTTTGCAAACTGATTGTTTCAGTCGTTTTTTAAAACTTTTATCTAAAACAGCTGTTTAGTTTATGTTAATTAAGGCCTACATCTTATCTCGCACTTTATGACCGTTGACTGAAACGTTGTGCGGGGAACTTTGAGTTCACTCCGACTCAAACATTTTGACATTGACGAGCTATCGTTGTTAGTCTGCTGAAGCACCTCAGACGAGAAGGTCAGTATCATCGCGATGTGCATCCTTGCAACCTCAGTTGTGGGTACGGCCCTGTCACTATGCACTTTTATTTTGATAATGATCAGACTTCTAATGTCAAATCTACAGTAGCAGTGCTAGAACTAACTATTGTGCGCGCACGCGAGACGCCGGCGCGCAATTACATGGGAATTTTTCCTCAGCAGTGGAAACAGGAATACTCTTATTTATGGTCATAGATAAGACAAGAGTGCATCATCCGAAACGGTAAAGTGTCCATTTTTTTATTTGTGTATAGGCTACATTATAAATGACTACAAAATGTCATGCCTTTTAAAAATACAGAAAAGAACCGGATGCGGGTTCATGCCGTCTCTCTGTCTCCTTTCTGGCGCACGTCCCGCAAAATCAACAGCAGCGAATAGTCTACTTGACGCAAAGACATAGATTATCTATGTATAGAAAACTTTAAGTGTCTACTTTGTATTGTTTTATGTTAAATGCTTTATATAAGTTACTTAGGAATAAACAGCATGTTTTCAGATGATAAAGAAAACATGACTCATAGCATGGAAAAAAACGTTAGGTTGTAAATTATTTTGCGGACCCCCTGGCTTTAGCTCGCGGACCACCAGGGGTCCGCGGACCCCACTTTGAGAACCACTGAGCTAGCTTACACAATACGAGAGAACGTCTCGTAAGAGAACTGCACAGAGCGCTATTTGTGTGGAGCATGAAGTTGATGCGTGCGTAGTATGTTTTTGTTTGGGAGTCGAGGGAGCTCATTAGGTTTTGGTTTGGAGCCCCCGAAAGAATAATCTCTGTACTGAAATTTTAGCCATTGGCCTCAGGAAAGCTAATAATGTATTTCTAAACAGATTTAGACATGATTGGCCTCTGGGAACATATTAATACTGCTTTGTTTTAGTTTTGTGCTGAAATATGATGTAATATGATGTGGTGAATGATCTAACAGATGAATCACCTGTGGTGTGTGGTTTAACTGTTTCAATCTGACAGTAATAGTGAGAAGTCTGTCTGGAGATTTAAATTAAATATGTTTTATCAATAGGGATGACGAGAAAGGCAAGAGAATGTGGAACAAGTACCTGGAGAGTGAGGACAGCAAAGTAGTCGGTGAGTTGACCTGCTATATTAAAGGGTTATTAATGAAAATTATGTCATTAATGAATCATCCTAATGTCGTTCCAAGCCAGTAAGACCTCTTCGGAACACAGTTTAAGATATTTTCGATTTCGTCCGAAAGTTTCCTGTCCCTCCATTGAAAATGTGTATGGTATACTGTCCTTGTCCAGAAAGAAGGTAAAGACAGCATCAAAGTAGACCATGTGACATCAGTGGGTTAGTTAAAATTTCCGGTTCTGTTGTCAAGCCGCGTTCACCAGTCCACAGTTAAGCTGATGACGTAAGACGCTGCTGATGTGTTATCTGGTGCGTCCGTGTATTCGGGTTCAAATAAATATGGCTGGGCAAAAAAAATGCAAGTCTTCCTCTGTGTCGAAATTCTTCGACATGTTTGCTTTTCGATAATTGGGTTTTTTTTTACAGCTTATGTCTCCCTCAGACTGTAAATGAAGCTCGGGCGCACCAGATAGCACGTCAGCAGCGTCTTACGTCATCAGCATCACTGAACTCGACTTGAACTGAAAGAGAATACAATGCTGAATAAAGTTGTAGTTTTTGTTATTTTTGGATCAAAATGTATTTTCGATGCTTCAAAACATTCTAACTTTTTAACCCACTGATGTCACATGGACTACTTTGATGATGTCTATATTTACTTTCTTACGGGCTTGGGACAACATGAGGGTGAGTCATTAATAACATAATTTTCATTTTGGGGTGAACTAACCCTTTAACAATGGCTACTGTCTTGCTGTGTGTGTGTGTTCCCTGCTCTGGTTAAAAGTTATAAAGTGTTTTATTTCTTCACAGATCTGTTTGTTGGTCAGCTGAAAAGCTCATTGACGTGCAGCGAGTGTGGCTTCTGCTCAACTGTGTTTGATCCGTTCTGGGATCTGTCCTTGCCTATCACTAAGGTTAATATAAAGATTGTCACACTCAAATACAAGCTTATTGACATGGCAGCATGTTTGTGTAATCGTGTGTGTTTCATTTTGTTGTTGTTTTTATTTTTTTGTTTCCTTAGACTTCAGGAGAAGTGAGTTTGAGCGATTGTCTTCGACTTTTCACCAAGGAGGATGTGCTAGATGGAAATGAGAGACCAGTAAGTTTACATATTACTAATTAAAGAACATTTGACTGTCTGTAGTAAGGAGTTTAAGTTGTCAGTGTCATACATCTACTTATTTGTTGAGTTACAACAAGTGCAGGATATATATATATATATATATATATATAAATCTTATTTATTTAACTTTTAACTTTTTTAATGGATTAAAAAGGTTATTTTGTATATATACAATATACTGTATATATATATATATATATATATATATATATATATACAGTATATTGTAACATTTCACAATAAGGTCTCATAGTTAATGCATTAACTAACAATGACCAACACATTTGTTACAGTTCTTAATCTTTCTTTAACATTAGTTAATAAAAATACAAATTGTTGTTGTCAATTGGTCCATTAAGTAATACAAAAAAATCACTTTCAATTGTAATAATGTATTTGTAAAAGTTGAAATTAAGGTTAACTGAGATCTGAGGAATGTATTTTAAAGTATGTTATTGTTATTTCATGTTAATTAATGTAGTTAGTTAAGTAATGTTGTGTATGTATATAGTATTTAGACATATCCTAACCTCTCTTTTTTTGCAGACATGCCACAGATGTAAATCCAGAAGAAAATGCACCAAAAAATTTACCATTCAGAAATTTCCCAAAATCTTGGTGCTTCGTATCCTTTTTAAACAAAACCACAATACAAAGAATTGCATTCTTTATTACTAACATGTATTGATGAATTAATTACATAACATCATTAAGTTATGGATTCGATAAAAAGTGCCTTGTATTTGTTTGCCCTTGACTCATAACTATCTCAGATCTGAAGCGTTTCTCTGAGTGTCGTGTGAGAACCAGCAAACTCTCCACCTTTGTAAATTTCCCCCTCAAAGAGCTGGACCTCAGGGAATTTGCCTCTGATAACAGTGGTGAGTTCTGCATCATCATCATTTATGACACCTGTATTCTGTAGAGTTGTTTGAGCAATACTGTAGCTCCAAGATAATTGTTTAATTGTTGTTGTTTCTCTTCTCTTTCCTGCTCTCTACTCACAGTAAATGCAATCTATAATCTTTATGCTGTGTCCAATCACACTGGTACATCTTTGGGTGGCCATTATACCGCATATTGCCGCAGTCCCTGTACAGGAGAATGGTACACGTACAATGACTCCAGGTAATTAGACATGACAAAATGTCTAAAAAAAAAAATAAAAAAAAGAGGTTTGTGCAGTAAAATTACAACAGAGTTATTCCTACAGTTTGGTGGATTTTATGTCTCTATGAAACAATACTGCATATTATACATAAAATATTATCTAACTTCACTGCTACATGTATTTCCATGCATAGATACACCCCAATTAACACAATTTCATAATGATTATTACCTAAGAATTTTGTTTTGCAGCTCTTGTCAGACAAATTCCCATATCCCGATTCATGCTTTCACTTCACTTTGGAAAAAGTTTACATATATATTTCCTATAAATTTCTTTATTAGCTAGTTGTATACTTTATTAGCTTAATAAAACTAATAAACGTCCACCCTGTTACACATTGCATTGTAAACATGTCCTGTAATAGGATTGACAAGTCAAATACCGAATGTTAACGTGAAATTTGAAATATTTGATCAGGATTATTATGTTATATTAGAATGAGCTTGACCAGTGTGAGTTTATGACAGACAGACCTTTTCTCCCTCTGACAAGACTTAAAAATAATTGAATTTTAAAAATGATTTCAACAAACCTGCTCAGTCCATAATCCACCAAATTGTAGGAATGACCGAACTAAGCATGTGCATTAATGTTTTAATCGTATTTATTTACCTAACATAGATCTGTTAGGTATTTAACAACATTCTAGGCTATAATGTAACTACATGGGATATTTAAGTCACTTTAGAAGTCTTTAGATATTATATTATATTTGTATTTTTGTTTAACATATATTTTGTTTTTAGCATAACAAAAATTCTTAAATTCTATTTCAGGGTGAGCCCCATGTCATCCAGCCAGGTGCGCAGCAGCGATGCATATGTGCTGTTCTATGAATTGGCGACATCTTCACGCATGTGATTATGAAACGGACAAGTCTTGGATAAAATAAATCCCTTTGCTGCTGTTGAACTACACATTGGTCAAGGTCTACATGCTTGGAGGACTATGGGACTCTATCCCAGGCCTATTAACCAAGGCCAAAGACACACTGGAATTAAATTATGGTCGTGGCTTGTGAAGTGGAGTGAAGCCTGGGATGAGTTTTATTCCAAGCTCAGATTGAGCTTCACCATAAGGGCTCCTCCATCCATCACTCCCCTCGAAAGAGGCTGTGCTGCTCTGGAGATGGATTTAACAAACTGAAATGGACAAAGACAGACAGAGAAACATGAACTACTACCTCTCTTGAATGAGCAGGACTGTGTGTGTGTGTGTGTGTGTGTGTGTGTGTGCGTGTGATTTTGTGTGTGTACGTGTCAGTCTGCAGACTGATACTTAAGGACTCTATGCACTGTGTAACTGGAGTCGTCCGGGTCTATAAGCAGTCACCACGACTCAAACAATCCCCATCTTTAATTTAATTTATTAACATGAGATCAATGTTTTACTTAGTTTCATTCTCATTTTTACTCATTTAAACAAGAGGTCATCTTGCTGAGGAACCATGAAGGTCAACAGTGTAAATGATGCTTGGATTGTTCAATGGATTGTTTACTAGTTTGAGCAAATATGTTTCTTCAAGCTATGTCTCTGCTTTGCCTGATTTGCTTATTTTCAACAAAATATGCACATTGGAAGGGCTTAGTTTTACACTAAAGCATGACCTCATCATTACAGAGAAGATTGTATGACTGCCCTCTGGTGGCCGGAAGAGAGAAAAACCTTGGACCCTTTTCATTGACGGTGATGAGACATTTCCACACTTCAATCACAAATGATTGAATCATACATTTTTTATATTTTCATTTTTTTTTATTAACGTAAATGTATAACACTATACTTTGTGCTATATTACCTTGGCATTGGTTTACAGAAAACTGGTTAATGCTGTTGTGTTTTTTTAATACAACAATCGATGGAGTAGCTAATGGCAAAATTTTGAATCTTTTGGAAGGTCATAGAAATGTTATCATGGATTTTTCTTTTGCTAGTGGAGCAAATGGGAACGTAAAAAAAAATATTGTATTTTACGTTCACCACTAAAGAAGTTTACCCAACTATGATGCCTTTCGCTTCTTGGAACCCCGGAAATGTGAAAAGGGTCCATGGAAATTCATCTCCAGAAGAATTATTCCCTCTTTAGGCATTTGCAGACTCAATGTTTTCCTCCAGGGGCAATACCAGATTTGAAAGAGGCCTTAATATGTTTGTCAGGGACTAAAATATTCTGTTTAATTTGAGAGTGAGTCTTGGAGGAGGACACCAGGAGGGCGTATGTATGTGTATATGTGTGTGTGCTGTGCGCCTTTATGTATTATTTCTTTATTTATGAAGTGAACGTTGTGAATGTAGCTTATTATTGTGCTTGAACCAGACAATGTTTTTCTTTTCTACCGAGAGATTTTAAATGAGTGGTAATATTGTGTCTGAAATGTGACTGTAGAGTAACTCATATCAAGAGCTCTTTGCTTTTCAAAAGAAGTAAATATGAATAAAAACAGATGTCTACATGAGTAATCGTGAATTGTCTGCATTACTTCATTAGAATATGCATGTAGTGATTATGAATTATAGTACTCCAGCAATGGCCTGTAAAAACAGAGAATGTGATAAGATGTGCCAGTGGGTAAGCGGTGTGTCACGATCCCCTTCTTCCTCTTCTTCTTCTTCACTATCTTCTTCAACGAGTTTTAACCGTAGCTTGCATCCTTTATGTTGTACTACTGGCAACTTCTGGAGTTAACTAAGTCCTACACACAGCAATGTAAAATCCTCATCATTAGTCTTGTACATTCATCATTATACATTAGTATATTGCCTTTATTGTTTTCTTCCACTACATTCCAGTATGTCATGTCCAGTTAGTCATATACTTTCCATATTTTTAATAATTGTACTCTTTCTCTGTTTCATATTTTCTGCAATTAACAATTGCATGCTCTACTTTTTCTGGGGTTTGACAATCCTCACAGAATCCAGTTGGATGTTTCCCCATAATACGGAGTGTGCTATTTAATTTACTGTGTCCTGTTCTTAATCTGTTCATGGTTGTTTCCTCTCTTCTGTTCCCCCTTTTGCTTTCCACTGCACCAACTCTTTTGTTTAATCAAATACAGATGTTTTCTGCCATTCTTTGATAACTTTTTCCCAAACAATATTCTTACCTTCTGGTCCTGAATGTCTGATGTCCATGTCTATAATTTCTTTTTTCAAAGTTTGTTTGGCTAATTTGTCAACTCTTTCATTTATTCGTTTATGTGCAGGGATCTAAATTAATACAACTTTAGTACCATTCTGGTTAGTTTTTGAATGGATAGCTTACTCATCATTTCATAAAATAACTGATTGATTATTATTTCTGGTCAGACTACACAACTAAATCACACTACAAATAAGAACGTTGTCTAGTTCGCTCTGTTCAACTTATTCTAAAGCTATGAGGATGGCATACAATTCAACAGTGTATACACTCAAATTATTTGCAGTCTATTTGCATATCTCTTATCCCTGGCTGAAAACTACTACTCCAGAGCCAGTGTTTACTGATTTTCGGTCTTTTGAACCATCTGTAAAAATATGTTTCTCATAACTAATAAACCCATTCACCAAATTTGCAAGTTTCCCCGGGTTTCCCTTTTTATAAAGGACTTTTAAGTTAAAGTGTTTTCTGTCCCCTTTGTGTTCCTTGTTACTGTACCACTTTTGTTCCCATAGTCACTATTGTTAGTTTCCATGAAAATAAGTCACCTTCACCTATCCCTTGCAGGCTTGTGCAAAATTCTGAATTTCAGAATTGGCCTCCATTCAATTCATGAATTGGAATTTGAATTGAATTGACTCCGCCCCCAAGAAGTTGAATTTGAATTGGAATGACAGGAAGTGGAATTAAATTCATGTCAATTCAAAGAAATTCCACACATTCACACAACAGAAACAATGTGTTGAATCTCACATAGGGGAGAGCGGGGCACAACGTAACACTTTTTGTGAGAAAAGTCTCAGTCTCAGTTTTGTGAGAAAGTCTCAGTTTGTGCAAATCTATTTGGAGTATTTTATTTTTTCCCACATTAATTTCCCATGTCTAGAACAATTATGTGGTTTTGTTTTATTAATACAGTGTATATTTTTTTCTTGATTTACTCTGAAAGAAATGTTGAAATTTGACAACATGCCCCATAGGTGGGGTACATTGTAACATGTGAGACAATATGACAGTTTTAAATGCTATATGATCTAATCAAAAAATATACAAATCGAACCAAAAAATATTTTTTAATAAAATACAATTATTAACTTTTTCATTTACTTGTAACATACATCAACTTGATGCAACCTGGACACATCATCAGTGATGTTACCTGGGATCACGGAGTGTTTCGGGTCTTTCAAGCTTCATACACTCTCCCCCAGGCGACCCAGCTGGGGTTGATCAGGCCCCAACTTGTGTCCAGGTAGCTCTACCCCACCCATGGTTCTCCTCTCCTCATCCACAGCCACCTTGAGGCAACTTCTGCTGACTCAGTGACCTCTTTAATAGCCCTTCGCTTACTGGCCCCTACGATGCCCAGGATGTTGTAGGCCCTGCAGAGAGACTGGCCAGCAAACCCTCTGCATCCCACCTCAATGGGCTCACATCGTGCTCGCCACCCATTATTCCGGCACTCTTCCACTAGCTCAGCATACTTTGCCCTCTTTCTCTCATTGGCCTCCTCGATGCGGTCCTCCCAGGGTACAGTGAGTTCCAAGAGAACGATCTGCCTGGAGGACTCTGAGATGAGTAGCATATCAGGCCGCAGCGTTGTAGTGGCGGCAGTTTCTGGGAATTTAAGTTGCCTCTCCAGGTCGACTTTCAACTCCCAGTCTTGTGCTGTTGCTAGCAGGCCAGATGAGGTGGCCCTGGCAGCTACTGGTGGCTTCTCCCCAGCCCGGACGAAAGCAATGGTGTTCTTAACTGGGCGGAGGCGCTTGCAGTGGCCAATCCCACAGCTGATGGTACTCGCTATAGTCTTCAGAACTTGGTCGTGGCGCCACCGGTAGCGCCCCTCACCCAGTGCCTTCGAACAGCAACTGAGGACATGCTCCAGGGTCCCTCTCTTTAGGCAGAGGTTGCAGGCTGGTGACTCCACCAATCCCCAGGTGAACAGGTTGGATGGGCTCGGTAGTACATCGTAGACAGCCTGAATCAGGAACCTTATGCGATGGTGTTCCGCTTTCCACAGCGCTGTCCACAAGACCTTTTGGTCCACTACATGCTCCCACCTTGTCCAGGCTCCCTGCTGCTGCATTCCAACCATCCTGCTGGCCCGCTCCTCCTCTACTGCTGCCCGCACCTCCTGCTGCACCAGTGATCTCCTGACCTTCTCCTGTGCCTTGTTGTAACAGGATGTTGTGCCGCTACCCAAGCCAGCTCTACCATGAGTCACTGCTCCCACCAGTGCCCTGTGCCGTAGCCATGACTCAGCCACATTCGCCGCCTCTGCTGCCCTCCACTTCCGCCCTGTCCTCACCTCAATCCCAGCATGGCAGACCTTCGGGTCCTGTGACTCTCTGTATTGCAGCACCTCCCTGGCATGACCCACCTTGAACTCCTCATTCAGGCTTCTGATAGGGAGCTTCAGCTTGTTGTTCTGGCCGTACAAGGCGATGCTGCTCAGGCTTCGAGGTAAGCCCAGCCACTTCCGAAGAAACCTGCTGACTCTCCTCTCAAAGCCCTCGACGGTGGAGATTGGGACCTCATAAATCAGGAGGGGCCAGAGAATCCGTGGGAGGATGCCATGTTGGTAAATCCAAGCCTTGAACTTGCCAGGTAGGCCTGACTTGTCCACTGCAGCTAGCCAGCCTTCCAGTTCAAGGTTGGTTGCACAGATGGCTGCTGTGTCTTTCAGGCTACAGTCGAACACCTTCCCCAAGCTCTTCACTGGTTTCTCAGTGATTGATGGTACCTGGGTCGTGCCAAGTGTGAAGCGGAACTTGTTGGAAACCTTACCTTTCTTCAACACCAGCGATCTAGACTTTGTTGGCTTGAAGCACATACGAGCCCAGGTAGTTATCTCTTCCAGGCCTTTCAGGATCCACCTGGCCCCTGGGACATGTGGTGTTGTCACCGTCAGATCATCCATGAAAGCCCTAATGGGTGGCTGGCGGACACCAGACTTGGTGAGGGGACCTCTACACTGGACCTCTGCAGCCTTCACCAGCATATTCATGGCGAGTGCGAATAATATCACTGATATTGTACACCCAGTGATAATGCCCTTCTCGAGCCTGTGCCAGTCTGATGTTGTACACCCTGCAGAGACTCTCAGACTGAAATTGTTGTAGTAGTCCAGAATTAGATCTCTAAACCTGTCTGGGATGTAGTGCCGGCGCAGAGCCTCCTCAACCAGTTTGTGGGGTATGGACCCATAGGCGTTTGTGAGGTCCAACCACAGCACCACCAGGTCCCCCTTGTTCTCCCGGGCTTCCCTGATCAGCTGTGTGACGACGCCTGTATGCTCAAGACACCCCGGCACCTTCGGGATCTCTCCTTTCTGGACCGAAGTGTCAATATACAAGTTCTTTAGGAGGAAGTCGGTCAGCCACCTAGCAACGATGCTGAAGAATATCTTCCCCTCAACACTGAGTAGTGAGATGCTTCTAAACTGGTCGATTGTCTTCGACTCTTCCTCCTTTGGAATCCACACCCCTTCTGCAAACCGCCACTGCTGAGCAACCTTTCCCCTCCTCCATATAACTTTCAGGATCTTCCAGAGCCTGCGTTGAAGCTTCGGGCAGTTCTTGTAAACCTTGTACGGTACCCCACTAGGTCCTGGGGCTGAGCTTGCTCTGGCCTTTTTGATCACCTCCTGGATCTCCTTCCAGCTGGGCTCCTTCCCATCAAAGTCCACAGTTGGTGCTGGTGGATCAATCATGTACTGGCAGTGGCCCATATCTTGCTCCCTGGAACTGTCACAAAAGGTGTCTCTGAGGTGGCGGTCGATCTCTGCTTTAGAGCAGGTAAGCTGGCCACTCCGCTTCTTCCCAAGTAGCTGCTTTGTAAACCCAAAAGGATTTGCTGTAAAGGCAGCCCGCTTCCTGGCCCTCTCCTTCCTCCTCTTTCTGTGCCACTCCGCTCTCCTCAGAGTGATGAGCTTCTTGCGGAGGATGGTGCGCAGCTCTACTAGAGGGCCCCTCTCCTCCTCCCTCGCCTCCTTGAACCTCCTCCTCTGGCTCTTCAGCTCTTGCCTAAGCTGGTGGATCTTGTTTGCCCTGTTGGCCATGATGTAGGGGAGGTTCACTGCTTTTTCCTCCTCCAGTCCAAATCTCTCAGCTGCTAGGCTGATGATGATGGTGGTCATTGTCTGGAGGCGTCGATCGGCATTACCCTTGACTATTGCTTCCAAGATGGTATTGGTGTCTTCTTCAAACTGGAGTCACTCCTTCTCCTTGTTAGCTTGGGGCCATTTTACCCGACGATGTTCTGATGTTCTGCATGGGTTCGGAACTTGTGTCACTCGGAGATTCTGGGCACTGTGGTTTGGCTCCGGGCCTAGCTCCTCCTGCGTCTCACCAGGGGTGTTCCCTGAGCGCTGTGATACAAGCACCGTCCGCACACATCTCATCTTGGCCTGGTGGATTTTCAGGCCATGTGGGTTTTTGCACACTTTTCCACAAAAGCATTGTGCACTCGTCATCGTGGATCTATCGCTTTGTGTCGGTATCCTTTGATCCTCATCCTCCCCCCCTCTCGGGGATCCCTGGGGGTATAACTCCATAGGTCGATCTGTAGTTTGAAAGTGGGTTCTTCGTCTCAGAAGATGCAGGTCGGGCTGCTAACCCTTCCTGCCCCGTTGCCGTCTCTCCGGGCTGTCCGCTGTCTCTCCAGCTGCCATCTCTCTGTTCTCGGTTGTCAATCAGTCTATTCCTGATCGTCACTGGTTGTATAAAATAATGGCATGTTTTAATAATTAAACTATATCAACTGTTAAACAACAGATTGGAAATAAAAATAATATCAGATTTGTCTAATTGTAAATAAACACACAAAAATCTTAAAAACTTAAAAAAACTTGAACAATGAAAATGAACTTAAGTAAGAAATGTACTTTTGCTATGGCTAAGTAAATGTTCAGTGATATCTTACAAAGATTTCTGAATTTTCGCGCAATTTTTTCTCTAGTGTTAAAATGGCAACTAGTAAATACACCAAGTTTCGTCATGCTGGCATGTGTGAAAGTATTTAAAACAAGTGTGTTACAACTAGCCCCACGTTAGGTTGTGCCCCGCACTCCCCTACATTCAAGGTTAGGAAGTTTACTTTGGAAATGTAATTGCTCACTGTTATAAATTACCCACAATAAGGACGACGTGATGACGTATTGACGTAGTGTGTGTGTGCGCGTTGGGTGCTAATTCAACATGGCAGCGCGCCGCTGCTAGAAAAACAAACGAACTTTTTTTTTTTCCCTCACTCGCTTTTTCAACTACAAAATCAACTGCTTTAACCCTAACTTAAAACCTGGATTACAACTCGGACCTGGACCAACTGGAGGATTACATTGACCACCACTTCAACAGACTCTGCAACGTTACAATGGGCCGATCACGCAAAGCCAAAAAACCACGCATTTCGGACTCTCCCTCATCAACCGATTCACCGCCGTCACCAACATCACCATTATCCACTCTGATCAAAACAAACTGCTGTTCCGACATACTCCTATCAATCAACGAGCGCTTATCAAACCTGGACTCTAGACTTTCACTAATCGAAGTACTGCACAAAGAATTTCAAAACCTCCGCCACAGCCTGGAATACAGTCAACAGCAAGTCGATTTACTCACAGAAGAAAATAAATCACTGAAAAGCTCCATGGACACACTCACTGCAAAACTTTCAACTGTAAACACTCAACTTACCTCCGTCATCACCGAGAACAAAGCCATGCAAGAAACCATCCTTGATATACAGTCACGCAGTATGAGAGACAATCTAATCTTCTCCGGCATTCCCGAATCACCCACCGAAGACCCCGAAAAATCTGTTAAGGACTTCCTGGTTAATCAGCTCAAACTTACACCGGAGACTGTGGAGCACATCACTTTCCATCGCGTTCACCGTTTAGGACAGAAACACATCAACTCCACCCGTTCCCGCCCCATCATCGCCAAATTTGAACATTTCAAACAAAAAGTACTGGTTCAGCGACAAGGACGGCAGCTCAAAGGGACTCATTACGGACTCAACGACCAATATCCACAAGAGATCATCCGCAGACGTAAGCTACTTTTCCCCATCCGCAAGACAATGATCAACCAAGGTAAAAAAGCAATCATCACAGTGGACAAATTATACATTGATGGACAATTATTTAGAGACAAAGACTCCCTGGCTTTACTGATTATTGATAATAGCAATGTAACATTTCCAATCCGTTTATACTCAATTTATACTCAATTCATAATCCTCATATTCTTTTATTAAACCACTTGCACCACGCACGCACATTGTACTCTAAATGCACCTAAATAACCTTGCTCACTGTTTATATGTTCTGTTGTTGGTTATAGGTATCTATGTTTTCCCTGTTTTATTTGTCATTTGTTGTTATAGATTTACACACACACACACACACACACACACACACACACTCAACCGCATTCACATCCACACACACAGATTTATACTCACACAAGGTAACTATGAAATGTACAATATAGGTTCATGCATTTGAAGTTCATAACTTGGAATATTCGTGGAGTTGGTTCACTAACAAAAAAAAAATAAAGTTTTAAATTACCTACAAAATACACAAGCAGATATATGTCTAATACAGGAAACACACCTCTCACAATATACACAAAATAGCTTAAAAACTACACATTTCAACCACTGTTTTTCCTCCCACTATAATTCAAAACAAAGAGGAGTATGCATCTTAATAAACAAAAAAATACAGTTTAACCACCATACAATATCTTCCCCTCAACACTGAGTAGTGAGATGCTTCTAAACTGGTCGATTGTCTTCGACTCTTCCTCCTTTGGAATCCACACCCCTTCTGCAAACCGCCACTGCTGAGCAACCTTTCCCCTCCTCCATATAACTTTCAGGATCTTCCAGAGCCTGCGTTGAAGCTTCGGGCAGTTCTTGTAAACCTTGTACGGTACCCCACTAGGTCCTGGGGCTGAGCTTGCTCTGGCCTTTTTGATCACCTCCTGGATCTCCTTCCAGCTGGGCTCCTTCCCATCAAAGTCCACAGTTGGTGCTGGTGGATCAATCATGTACTGGCAGTGGCCCATATCTTGCTCCCTGGAACTGTCACAAAAGGTGTCTCTGAGGTGGCGGTCGATCTCTGCTTTAGAGCAGGTAAGCTGGCCACTCCGCTTCTTCCCAAGTAGCTGCTTTGTAAACCCAAAAGGATTTGCTGTAAAGGCAGCCCGCTTCCTGGCCCTCTCCTTCCTCCTCTTCCTGTGCCACTCCGCTCTCCTCAGAGTGATGAGCTTCTTGCGGAGGATGGTGCGCAGCTCTACTAGAGGGCCCCTCTCCTCCTCCCTCGCCTCCTTGAACCTCCTCCTCTGGCTCTTCAGCTCTTGCCTAAGCTGGTGGATCTTGTTTGCCCTGTTGTTCATGATGTAGGGGAGGTTCACTGCTTTTTCCTCCTCCAGTCCAAATCTCTCAGCTGCTAGGCTGATGATGATGGTGGTCATTGTCTGGAGGCGTCGATCGGCATTACCCTTGACTATTGCTTCCAAGATGGTATTGGTGTCTTCGTCAAACTGGAGTCACTCCTTCTCCTTGTTAGCTTGGGGCCATTTTACCCGACGATGTTCTGATGTTCTGCATGGGTTCGGAACTTGTGTCACTCGGAGATTCTGGGCACTGTGGTTTGGCTCCGGGCCTAGCTCCTCCTGCGTCTCACCAGGGGTGTTCCCTGAGCGCTGTGATACAAGCACCGTCCGCACACATCTCATCTTGGCCTGGTGGATTTTCAGGCCATGTGGGTTTTTGCACACTTTTCCACAAAAGCATTGTGCACTCGTCATCGTGGATCTATCGCTTTGTGTCGGTATCCTTTGATCCTCATCCTCCCCCCCTCTCGGGGATCCCTGGGGGTATAACTCCATAGGTCGATCTGTAGCTTTGAAAGTGGGTTCTTCGTCTCAGAAGATGCAGGTCGGGCTGCTAACCCTTCCTGCCCCGTTGCCGTCTCTCCGGGCTGTCCGCTGTCTCTCCAGCTGCCATCTCTCTGTTCTCGGTTGTCAATCAGTCTATTCCTGATCGTCACTGGTTGTATAAAATAATGGCATGTTTTAATAATTAAACTATATCAACTGTTAAACAACAGATTGGAAATAAAAATAATATCAGATTTGTCTAATTGTAAATAAACACACAAAAATCTTAAAAACTTAAAAAAACTTGAACAATGAAAATGAACTTAAGTAAGAAATGTACTTTTGCTATGGCTAAGTAAATGTTCAGTGATATCTTACAAAGATTTCTGAATTTTCGCGCAATTTTTTCTCTAGTGTTAAAATGGCAACTAGTAAATACACCAAGTTTCGTCATGCTGGCATGTGTGAAAGTATTTAAAACAAGTGTGTTACAACTAGCCCCACGTTAGGTTGTGCCCCGCACTCCCTACATTCAAGGTTAGGAAGTTTACTTTGGAAATGTAATTGCTCACTGTTATAAATTACCCACAATAAGGACGACGTGATGACGTATTGACGTAGTGTGTGTGTGCGCGTTGGGTGCTAATTCAACATGGCAGCGCGCCGCTGCTAGAAAAACAAACGAACTTTTTTTTTTTCCCTCACTCGCTTTTCAACTACAAAATCAACTGCTTTAACCCTAACTTAAAACCTGGATTACAACTCGGACCTGGACCAACTGGAGGATTACATTGACCACCACTTCAACAGACTCTGCAACGTTACAATGGGCCGATCACGCAAAGCCAAAAAACCACGCATTTCGGACTCTCCCTCATCAACCGATTCACCGCCGTCACCAACATCACCATTATCCACTCCGATCAAAACAAACTGCTGTTCCGACATACTCCTATCAATCAACGAGCGCTTATCAAACCTGGACTCTAGACTTTCACTAATCGAAGTACTGCACAAAGAATTTCAAAACCTCCGCCACAGCCTGGAATACAGTCAACAGCAAGTCGATTTACTCACAGAAGAAAATAAATCACTGAAAAGCTCCGTGGACACACTCACTGCAAAACTTTCAACTGTAAACACTCAACTTACCTCCGTCATCACCGAGAACAAAGCCATGCAAGAAACCATCCTGGATATACAGTCACGCAGTATGAGAGACAATCTAATCTTCTCCGGCATTCCCGAATCACCCACCGAAGACCCCGAAAAATCTGTTAAGGACTTCCTGGTTAATCAGCTCAAACTTACACCGGAGACTGTGGAGCACATCACTTTCCATCGCGTTCACCGTTTAGGACAGAAACACATCAACTCCACCCGTTCCCGCCCCATCATCGCCAAATTTGAACATTTCAAACAAAAAGTACTGGTTCAGCGACAAGGACGGCAGCTCAAAGGGACTCATTACGGACTCAACGACCAATATCCACAAGAGATCATCCGCAGACGTAAGCTACTTTTCCCCATCCGCAAGACAATGATCAACCAAGGTAAAAAAGCAATCATCACAGTGGACAAATTATACATTGATGGACAATTATTTAGAGACAAAGACTCCCTGGCTTTACTGATTATTGATAATAGCAATGTAACATTTCCAATCCGTTTATACTCAATTTATACTCAATTCATAATCCTCATATTCTTTTATTAAACCACTTGCACCACGCACGCACATTGTACTCTAAATGCACCTAAATAACCTTGCTCACTGTTTATATGTTCTGTTGTTGGTTATAGGTATCTATGTTTTCCCTGTTTTATTTGTCATTTGTTGTTATAGATTTACACACACACACACACACACACACACACACTCAACCGCATTCACATCCACACACACAGATTTATACTCACACAAGGTAACTATGAAATGTACAATATAGGTTCATGCATTTGAAGTTCATAACTTGGAATATTCGTGGAGTTGGTTCACTAACAAAAAAAAATAAAGTTTTAAATTACCTACAAAATACACAAGCAGATATATGTCTAATACAGGAAACACACCTCTCACAATATACACAAAATAGCTTAAAAACTACACATTTCAACCACTGTTTTTCCTCCCACTATAATTCAAAACAAAGAGGAGTATGCATCTTAATAAACAAAAAAATACAGTTTAACCACCATACAACCATTTCCGATCCTGAAGGCCGTTTTATCATTATTAACATTTCAATCAATAATAATCCAATCACAATTGGCAACATCTATGGACCAAACTCTGATGATTCCTCCTTCTTTGCAAATTTCTTCTCCTCTCTTTCAAACATTTCCAAAGGTCCAATAATTATAGGGGGAGACTATAATACTGTAATCAATCCATCATTTGACAGGTCAAAACATACATGTAAATCTCCGCAATCCTCCAAAACAATAAAGCAGTTCATGAGTGATTTTGGTCTTTGCGATGGTTGGAGGCTACAACACCCACTCGCCAGAGAATACACCTTTTATTCTAACGTTCACCAAACCTACTCCCGCATTGATTTCTTTCTAGCCAGTAATTCAATCATACCAAATATTTTAGAAACCAAAATACATCCGATCACTATCAGTGACCACTCTCCGGTAACTCTCACATGGAACCCATCTGCAATACAGAAGCACCCCACCAGATGGCGTTTTAATACATCACTATTGAAAGATCCAGAATTTGACAGTTACTTCAAAAGAGAGTGGACATCCTTCCTTGAAATAAATGACTCTCCAAAGTCGTCAGCATCACTGCTCTGGGAAACATGGAAAGTAGTTTTACAGGGGAAAATTATATCATATTCATAATTCATTCATAAACACAACTGGAAGAAAGAATAAAAGAACTAGAAATTTTACACGCAAATAATCAATCAGAAAGCATCTATAAAGAAATTAGAGAAAACAAATTTTTGCTCAATGAAATAATAAACAAAAGAAACCAATTTCTGATTCACAGGCTCCGTCAAGAAACTTTTCACCATAGCAATAAATCCGGAAAATATTTAGCCAGTCAAATTAAAAGAAATAAAGAAAAAACAGCTATAACCTCCATCAGAAACTCGGCAGGGAAGCTAACCAATTCACCAGTTGAGATAAACAGGACATTTCAAGATTACTATACTAAATTATCCGATCTTGATCCGATCTTGATCCGAACCAAGAAGACATAACCCAATTCCTCGATAACATCATTCTACCAAAACTCAACATGGAACAAATAAACACACTAGAATTACCAATCACAAAAAAAGAACTTCACTCCGCACTGAAAAGCATGCAAAATAATAAAGCACCAGGTCCAGATGGCTTCCCTGCTGAGTTTTACGAACATTTTTGGTCAACCTTATACCCACTATTTAGCAGAATAATAACAGAAATAAAACACAATGCAAAGTTCCCTTCCCACATGAATACAGCACTTATATCACTCATTCCTAAACCTAACAAAGACCACACCTTCACATCTAACTATCGTCCTATCTCACTCATAAATGTCGACATAAAAATTATTAGCAAAGCATTAGCCCATAGAATCGAACAAATTATACCATATATAATCCATCCTGATCAGACTGGCTTCATAAAAGGTAGACATGCATCTAATAACACCCGCAGATTATACAATTTAATGCATTACTCATCAACACAACAGAAAGATACTCTCATTGCCACATTAGACGCCGAAAAAGCTTTTGACAGGGTCAACTGGAAATTTTTATTCACCACGTTACAAAAATTCGGCTTTGGAGAGTCATTTATTAACTGGATCAAGATTTTATACACATCACCATCGGCCACAGTCACAACGAATGGACTAACATCACAAAGCTTCGCACTGCATAGGGGGACGAGGCAGGGATGTCCACTCTCTCCATCCCTATTTACCATTTTTATTGAACCTTTAGCAGCAGCTATCCGTCAAAACCCAGCAATCAAAGGTATTGAAACACCACAACAAATACATAAAATCTCACTCTATGCAGATGATATCCTACTATATATATAAGAACCTAACATCTACTCAAGAAATAATCAAAACAATCCAGTCCTTCTCAAAAATATCCGATTATGCAATAAACTGGAATAAATCCTCCATCCTCCCTTTACATAAAACCAAATGGAATGTGGCACCCCATCAATCACCAATACCTATTTGTCAGGATCACATCACTTACTTAGGCATTAAGATTTCCTCCAGACTGTCAGAGTTGGTAACACTCAACTTCACACCACTACTTAAAAAAATAGAAGACGATTTGCTCAGGTGGCTCAACCTCCCAATCTCCATAATCGGCAGGATAGCAGCAATAAAAATGACGATTCTACCAAAAATTAACTACCTATTCTCAATGATTCCAACCTACCCCACACTCACCTGGTTTAAATCACTAGACTCCATTATAACTCACTTCTACTGGAAAAATAAAACGCCAAGGATAAAACTCACTACACTACAAAAGAGTAAGGTTCAAGGAGGACTAGAAGCACCAAATTTCCAATATTACTCAATGGCTAACCAACTGCAATACATATACAAATGGATTCACCCCACCCAATCTGATATTATATGGCTAGCTATAGAACAATCACTATGCAAATAATTAAATATAGCTGACATACCATTCCTCACCAAATCAATTAAACAACACACATGTTTTAAGGCAGTAACTATAGCCTCCACTCTGACAGCCTGGTGGAAATTTCACCAAATCACAAACTCTACATTAGCTCCATCTAACCTCACTCCACTATGGAACAACCGTGATTTTATAAGCAATAAAAAAACATTGAATTTTCACACATGGGCGGAAAGGGGTATCACCCACATTAAGCATATTTTCAAATCCAACACATTTAAACCATTTCCACAACTGGCTCAGGAGTATGGCATCGGGAACAACGAATTTTTAAAAAATACCTACAAATCAAATCTTCTGTCCTGGCAAAAATAAACATCAGAGATACAAATTTAGAACTTCCACCGGCAATATCAGACATGGTCAACATTTCCTCTCCAAAAAAACTGCTCTCTAAAATATACAAAATTATCTCAAATCAACTTCAGACTATATACTTACCAACAATAAAATGGGAAAATGATCTTTCAATAGCCACTGATGCCAACTTCTGGACCCAAATCTGTAAAAACGTCTATCTCATGTCCAAAAATGTGAATCTTCAGTTAATACAATACAAAATACTCCACAGAACACATTACACAGGCAATAGATTAGCTAAAATGGGTTTCACATCAGAATTTTGCACACATTGCAATCAAAATTCTACAGATACATACATCCATGCAACCTGGCACTGCACTCCAATCAAACACTTTTGGGAAGAGGTCACACAATCACTATCCACTATAGTTGGCTGCCACATCCCATTGTCGCCTTCCCTTTGCTTGCTGGGGGACCTCACAATAATCACTGATAAAACTATAAACTCTAAAATACTCCTCATAGTGCTAACCATCGCCAAGAAAACTATCCTCATGAACTGGAAAACCAGAAATAAATTACACATTAACATTTGGAAAAATCTTATTACAGACTTCATTGCAATGGAACTCGCATCTCCCCTTCATAATTACACATCTGAAACTGACCTCTACCGTCCAACACTTTCTGACCTCTTACAGCTATGAATCCCTTCTCTGTTCTTAACTCAGACTATAACCAACCCACGAATATTTGTGCATTTTAGTTGTTCGAACTTGTTTTTGTCATCATTGTTATTGCTATCTTTACTGTCACTGTTATGATTACTATTTTCACTTTTATTTTATTTTTTGTTGTTTCATTGTTGTAATTGCTGTTGTTGCTGTCCTTTGCTCTCACCGTTGTGATCACCACTGCCATCATCATTGTCATTTATTATTATTATTATTATTATTATTACTATTATTATTATTATTATTATTATCATCAATATTGCCATTGTCAATGCTGTAGAATTAGAATGTAGAACTAGAATTAAGCGTCATTGTCATCACTAATGCAATAACTTCCCCCTTATCTCTTCATGGGTTTTTAATGCACCACAACATAGAAAAGGGAAAGAAAAAAAAAAGAAAAGAAAAAAAAGAATAAGTATATTTGGAAAAACATCGCAAACATCAAGGCAGGCAAGACAGGCGAGAAGTAGTTTCAACGGGACAGCATCTCTGGCCCAATTTGAGACATTCTCGCACTGTACTCCCTCTTTTAATGCACTTTAGACATTGCACATAACACACACACACAAAAAAAAACAGAAAAATAGGAAAAGATAGGGACTGATGAGATGTGGGGGAAGGTTGTCTTATATTATATTATATTATATTATTATATTATCATATTTTGTACAGGATTGACAATGGCAATTGTTACATAGGAGGAAGGATGGAAATAAAAATCTACAAAAACAATATGGGCAGTATGGTGGTAGTGGGGAGTGATGGTAATGACAATGGTAATAAATAATAAATGGTTACTTTGTGTACACACGCATACACATACCCACGCTCATACACGCTCACTTACACACTTAGATCAAACACTTAAATCACTCTTGCCACTGCTGGAATTATGGATTTACAAGATTGCTCACTACTGCACTATGTTGGTTTGTTTGTATGTATGTCTGACTGTTAAATATAAATAAAAATAAATAAATAAAAAATAAAAATAAAAAAATAAATTACCCACAATAAATGTGGTTTAGATTACTTTATTTTGATTACTTAATCAATGTAAAGCAATTTCCTTTTAATTTGATAGTAACTCATTTAATTAGCATTCATTCATTTTGTAATTCAATAACATAATTTCATTACTGGTAACTAGTCACTCCACAACCCTGCATACAATTTGTTCATATATATATAGGCTATATATTATATATTATATATATATATATATATATATATATATACATATATGTGTGTGTGTGTGTGTGTGTGTGTGTGTGTGTGTGTGTGTGTGTGTGTGTGTGCTCTTGTTTTCATGACAACTGAGGACATTTTTATGATAACACACCTGCAATATGAGGACACTCGGAAAAATGAGGACATTTTGGGGGTCCTCATTTTTCCGAGCTCACTAGACAGTTGTAGATGCTCCTAGAATGCCTCTAAACCAAAAATCTCCAAAGTCCTGAAACATCACAATTTTTTGACATGAAGTGTTTAAGTGTGTTTATGTTTTTTGCTCATTTGCGGATACGCCAACTAGTGGTCAGATTTGGAACTTTAACACACTTTTAACACACATTGACGGCATCAACGGGTCCTCATATTGTACGTTTTCATAACCACAATTTATGATTGTTGTTCTTTATTTATGACTTGTTAATTTGAAATATATGTGATATCTATCATGTGAAGCATTCTTGTTGTATGCTGTTGTGATGATTGTTGTATGATTTGAGTCATTGGTTTCAATAATAATAATAAAAAAATAAAAATAAAAAAAACGTTTTCATAAACAAACTTTTTAAGCTAGTTTAGAATTAGCCTACTGTAATTCACATACATATAATCAGAGTAAAATAATAACATCACCAATTTACTACTGCTAATTAAGTATCATGTTTACTAAGTAAAGTAAGTTCCTCAATTTATTTAAATTAATCAGCTGATTAAGATAACGTTAGCTTATGTTAGCTTACTAAAAGGACGCATCATTATGGATAGGTGGGCCTGGGAATATCTGGACTCTTCTTTTTAAAAGCTTACATTAACACACATGTATTTTAAAAATGATAAATAAAAAGAACTTGCAGATTGCAGAATTTAAATATGCCTAGTTTTAGTCATGTCAGAATATCAGAGACACCAACCACCATGTCAGATAATTAACTAGCTCCACACATAAAATAAGAAATAGGCTACTACTATAAAAACAGATCTAACACTGCAAAACTCTGGTTATAAGAGCCACATCCAAACTGAACATGCATATTAATTAAAATAAATGTAATTAATATTAAGAACTTACGTTCAGAAACAGCATAAAGACGCCACAGTGGGCCAGCAAAAAAACACGGCCTGGAGCTGCCACATAAGGTGGAGTCTCTTCTGGACTTGGAGTCTGGAGTTGAAAACCTTGATTATGTCATAATCCGAACTATCATTAATGTTTAATATATAATTGGGAGTCTAAATGGCCAAATGACCAACTAAATAACAGCAGTAAGTGGCACTTTCCTTCCATCGTTCGGTTTTCTGTTTGGACAAGTGAAGTGCAGCAAGCATGCTATGGGCCGGGCCGGCTTTTCCCGCATACCCAGAACCACCGACTGTCTCTGCTGCTGCGATCTCCTCAGGCTTGGCCTGGTAAGTGGTAACGTTAATTAAGTTAATTAACGTTACTTTTCTTCATTTTCAACCACAACGACAGTTATTCTTTGAGTATATGTTAAATTTGACCGTTTTAACAGAAATGTATTCTTTGCATTACACTTGTAGCTGCAGTTGCACGGTGTTAGCATCAATCAATTAGCCTAATTAGCTCAAATTAATGACATGCATTGGTGAGAAAATGAGTAATGTTAATCATGTAACATTATTTCTATGGGCAGAGTAATCCTATTTTATTCAAGTATGGGTCTTTTTTGGTACTTGTCTTGCTGACATTTTGTCTTTAATGTCTATGTAGTTAACTTAGATCTTTGCTAATTGAGGAGCACATGGCTGAAGAGCATGTCAAAAAGGAGAACCAGACTTAGTCCTCAGGCTGAGGCTATTCAGTTTATTTTATCTGGACGTGATAAACCTTGTTTCAAAGTCAAGTGGATCAGTGACTTCAAAGGTATGTCATATATGGTCGAAATTTAAATATTTATTTTATAAATCTGATAGCAACTGTTACAGTGCACAGCATTAAAGGGTTAGTTCACCCAAAAATTAAAATTCTATCATCATTTACTCACCCTCAAGTTGTTCCAAACCTCTATGTGTTTAGCACAACAAATAAACACATAGAGGTTTGGAACAACTTGAGGGTGAGTAAATGATGATAGAATTTTAATTTTGGGGTGAACTAACCCTTTAATGCGGGCATACACTGCGATTTTAGTCCGATTTTGAAACGAATTCTGATTCGTGTGACTCTTTTTCAGGTCGGACCGATTTTCAGCTTTGTCGTGCGTTGTTTGTCGTGCAGTGTTCATGCACTGTACAAGGGGAAACGAGAGGCGATTAACCTCTCCCGATCTACAATCGGATGGTCGGATGAATTTTGGTCGCTCCTCGTGACTATCGCACAGTTGATGCAAAGCTACGAACCGATTGCCCTAAGCTCAGTGTTTTTTCCCTCACTGCGCCTGCGCGAAAACAGAAGTTTAACCATCATCTGCAGCAAAAATAAAATCATAATATAAACGAAAAGAGGGAGATCTTTAAGTTCTGTAGCTCAAACCAGCTACACCTCTTTTATTAATTTGTTAAACAATGTTTTTGAAATAAACCTTTTTTGAATTTTTTTTATTGATAGGGGTGTTCCGATCACCATTTTTTGGGCCGATCACGATTACTAGAAGCTGTATCACCCGGTCACCGATTACAGAGTCTTTTTGAAGCCTTCTATTAATCATGTAGCATTATTATTAAACTATAACAACGATGTACATTAATTATTACATTTAAGAGAAGACAATGTATCATGAATTTACACCTGTGCAATTATTTTATAGGCTAGTTTACTATAAAATTAAGAAAATAAATATAGAACAAATGTATAGCACAGCTGTTTAATGAGGTAGCAACATATGATAGATAGGACGGAACAGAACAAAAAAAATGCAATTAATAATCTTTTATTGCGCAAAATTATTATGATATGATTATGAAAGACTCCAATAGAGTACTGCACGCAGCGCTTATGCACATCGCGAGCGCTGAATGATGCGCTTGAGGCAACATGAGTCACAGCGCGCAGCTCTTCGAGTCCGTTTGGAAAAGTTCTAAGCACAAAGAAAATACATGTCGATGCATAGTGTATTATACAGTATCTATCTATGCAATAGTTTATTGAGCCTTTTCTTTCAACAGTTTTAAATTTCAGTTACTGTGCGCGTGAAGAACAATGATCGTGCTGTCCAGTGTTGTGATACACATGGTATAAAGGAACATGATTGAGGCAAGAGAGTCAATTTATGCGAAACCAGAGCTTTATCTACAGATCAAGTATAATAATATTAACATTTAATCATCTTGGAGAGAGTCTTGCCGAACGCGACGCGCTGTGCTGTTTTAATGCTGAATGGAGAATGACTGACAGCGGAGGGAAAAATTTACGTGAACTTGAATTTAATGACTTAAACATTAATTTCTATCGCACATTATACTACAGTATGGCTTCATATATATAATGAGTTTTTGAACCCAACCTGAGTGCTCGTTGCCGCGGCGATCAGTGGATACAGTGTTCTCTGTAGCTCGCGCAGTCTTCACTCGGACGTGTGCTTCCGTCGTGGACAGACTCTATTCTTTCCTGTGATTTTACGGGTTGATCAGAGAGGCTGCACAGTTTGACAAGCAGACAGCGGCGTGGTACACACACATTGCAGATGGATTGCTAGTGAATTGCTTTTTCGCACACCTTGTACAATTGCCAGACAGCTGAAGCCATTTTTACCAGGGCATAAAAAAATTGTCTCGCAAGTTTTGCGTCATCTGATCGGCTTTTCTGGATCGGCCTTTATAAAGACCGCCAATCACACATCCCAAAGCAATTATCGGCCGATTGTGATTGAGCACCCTTATTCATTGATGATTAATTATTGAAATGTTCGGACAAATTATAGACTGTTAATATTTGTTTATGCCTATAATTCATTGTAATCGACCTAAATGTTTAAGACAATTTTCAATGAGGAGGAGTAAGCTTCTATGTAATATTTTATTATCCTCACAGCACGTTGGTTATGTGCTGTAAAATTATTGCGTGGCAAATTAATTATAATAGCAGATCAATATAAAATAAAATGTAGCCCTCCCCTAATAATGATAATACAATAATAGATACTAGTAATGCATACATTTTTTAATAAAGTGCATGCAGTAATTAGAATGCTAAATCATTTTGATATTGATAGCTGATGATTGTTTTGACAATATCTCTGGATACATGATATCGTCTATAGGCATAATCCAGGGGTTTATCACAGATATTTCACATGTATAGTGTGAGCAGTGAAGTCGCAGCTCGATGATCGGACCGTATAGTGTGAGCATATAAATCCTAAACTTTGTCTTTACATCGCATGCGATTTACTCATTGAGTGTGAGTAGGTACCGTGCTGAAATCGCACAGACATCGCACAGTGTATGCCCACCTTTAGCCGACTTAACCAGCCACTGTGCAACATTAACACTCGTATATTATTTATTTTGCTAAAAAGTCTGATATTTGTTTATTTTGTAGTTTGTCAATATTTCGTTAATGGGGATTAATAACTAATATTGCTTGCATAACTTGACACTATTTCATTAATTTTTCCTCAGGACGTGGTGTATTTACCTGCACACCAATTGAAAAGGGATCGTTTGTCGTTGAGTACCGTGGGGAGTTAATATCACAATATGAACAGAACAAGAGGCAGAAGAAGTACACAGAAAAACAAAATGCTTTCTTGTTTGATTTTCAATGGAACAATGGAACATGGTGGTAAGTCATAGGGGTGTTAACCGACACTGGTTTCATGGTTCGGTCCGATTACGATTATCATGTCATCGATTCAGTTCAATTAGATATCACGATGCATCGCTATGCACCGCATCCTCAATTTAAAATTTTACTTCAGAAGTGATTTGTGTGCCTGTTCGCTGTGACAGAAACAGTGACATTCCAGACAGTATAAGTTTCAAGGGAGTAAAGCTTGTTTATGCCATTAAGAAAAGGGAAATCTGTCAAATAAATTTTGTTTCAAAGAAATGTTCATTTAAAAGCAGCGCTCATTAATCAGTGTATAGTTACCATTAAAGATGCGCACATGAACCGTCGCCGAATCCGCTGTTGAAGGTGACGATCATCCATTTATAATCAGACGTAACACAGAATAATTGTAATTTGACCATCGGGTGCGGATACTTAAATCAGAGAAAGTTATTGGGGCGGGTGGATGATTTATTTGGCTGTGGATTCGGGTGACGTTGGAGCTCATCAGCTTACTCTAAAGCAGTCAGACTAACTGCAAATGGCTAATGTGGTTTATCCAGTTAGTGTTATAACCTCCTGCATATTCTATTTGTGCATGACATGAAACATGAGCGCACATAGCGCATGTCTTCTGCAGGTCGTGATTACCAGGTTGTTCATAAAAGCCGAAATGTGCCTAGATGTCGGCTTTAAAGTAGTTGGAGCATTTTTAATTCACTTGCACTCGAGTCTCATCTCCCTCTGCCATTGTATGCTACCGCGACAAAGCACGTACACGACAAATGACGTTAGAAAAGCATCAGTAAATTATAATGGTCAATGGTCAATTACTGAACCGATACCGAATCGTCCTCATCTGCATCGCGATGCATCGTTAAAAACGATAAATTTGGACATCCCTTGTAAGTCATGGCTTATTCAAGATCAGTTATTCTCTCTGTGTTGTTTTGTGGAAAAACCTTTTGTTTCCTCCTACTTTAGCATAGATGCGTCCCGCGAAGACACTTCACTAGGGAGGCTGGTGAATGATTGCCACAAGTCGCCAAATTGTAAAATGAGAAGGTTGACAGTTCAGGGTAAACCTCATCTTTGCTTATTCGCAATTGAAAACATTCAAGCAGAGACTGAAATAACCTACGATTATGGAGATTCTCAATGGCCATGGCGTAATCTGGTAAGTAAGACCTCTTGATAGATTATGGTATAGGATCTGTTCAAATATAATTAGTTACATTTCCCTTGTCCCCCCTCAATATCTCCTTGTGGAATTACTTTACTGATGAAATTGTATATACTATGTTCAGTTAATTATGCACCATGAGGTGTGCTTGCATGCAATGAAGATCTTTAAAAAAAGTAAAATACTAGTAAATATTTCTTTAAAAAACATAAAATACTAATTGTTTGATTAAAAGAAGGGAAGGTAGAAAATGGTCTTTCTGGCTTTGTCTAATATGCATTGATACTTTTTAATTGAAACTTATTGTTGTATTATAGTACAATTTATTTCTGACTGATTATTGTTGTTATACTTCATTGCAGACACCAAGTGGCTTGACCCAGACTCAACATTCAGGAGACCCAGAAGTGAGCGAGAGATGCAGTTCATCCTTCCAACAGGTGACTACACATTGACTCTGGATTTCTTCTAGTTTAAGGAAGTTACCCCTAACATTTGATGGAAGTAACTAACCCTCAAAACACAGATTGTTAATTTTCACAAAATTCAATGTTTTTATCTACTTCAAACACATTTATGGCCAATGTAAGCTTCTGCTCTTCAGTTTAATGGTTTAACTTCTAAGGAAGTAGATCCCTGTCCATTACTGTGGAGATTTTAGCTTTCTTTTACTACAACAGTGTGACTTAGAAAACAGGAACGCTGATTCTTTGGGTGTTCGGTCGTCATGTCCTCATTTTGTTTTAGGCTGTGAAAGATAAAACTGTGTTTCAGACGATGTCCTGATATTGTATGTTTCAACGTTTAGTGTGTGTGTGTGTTTAACAATGTCCTCATATTGTGGGTAACCGATATTGTACAGTTTTAGATATTTCTCTCGAGTCTTGAATGAAAAGCCCAGGTCCTCACATTAGCTATTTTTACTACAATTTGTGTTCCTTAAAACCAAAGTTGACACAGCCCTTGACTTCAGCAATGAGTCTCACCCCAAAGGTGATTATGATAGATTGGGGTTGGGATTTTTGAACTGAAATGGGCAGGATCATTAGTTTATTATAATTCTGAATATTTCTGACTGATTATTGTTGTTATTTCATTGCAGACACCAAGTGGCTTGACCCAGACTCAACATTCAGGAGACCCAGAAGTGAGCGAGAGATGCAGTTCATCCTTCCAACAGGTGACTACACATTGACTCTGGATTTCTTCTAGTTTAAGGAAGTTACCCCTAACATTTGATGGAAGTAACTAACCCTCAAAACATAGATTGTTAATTTTCACAAAATTCAATGTTTTTATCTACTTCAAACACATTTATGGCCAATGTAAGCTTCTGCTCTTCAGTTTAATGGTTTAACTTCTAAGGAAGTAGATCCCTGTCCATTACTGTGGAGATTTTAGCTTTCTTTTACTACAACAGTGTAACTTCGAAAACAGGAACGCTGATTCTTTGGGTGTTCGGTCGTCATGTCCTCATTTTGTTTTAGGCTGTGAAAGATAAAACTGTGTTTCAGACGATGTCCTGATATTGTATGTTTCAACGTTTAGTGTGTGTGTGTGTTTAACAATGTCCTCATATTGTGGGTAACCGATATTGTGCAGTTTTAGATATTTCTATAGAGTTTTGAATGAAAAGCCCAGGTCCTCACATTAGCTATTTTTACTACAATTTGTGTTCCTTAAAACCAAAGTTGACACAGCCCTTGACTTCAGCAATGAGTCTCACCCCAAAAGGTGATTATGATAGATTGGGGTTGGGATTTTTGAACTGAAATGGGCAGGATCATTAGTTTATTATAATTCTGAATATTTCTGACTGATTATTGTTGTTATACTTCATTGCAGACACCAAGTGGCTTGACCCAGACTCAACATTCAGGAGACCCAGAAGTGAGCGAGAGATGCAGTTCATCCTTCCAACAGGTGACTACACATTGACTCTGGATTTCTTCTAGTTTAAGGAAGTTACCCCTAACATTTGATGGAAGTAACTAACCCTCAAAACACAGATTGTTAATTTTCACAAAATTCAATGTTTTTATCTACTTCAAACACATTTATGGCCAATGTAAGCTTCTGCTCTTCAGTTTAATGGTTTAACTTCTAAGGAAGTAGATCCCTGTCCATTACTGTGGAGATTTTAGCTTTCTTTTACTACAACAGTGTGACTTAGAAAACAGGAACGCTGATTCTTTGGGTGTTCGGTCGTCATGTCCTCATTTTGTTTTAGGCTGTGAAAGATAAAACTGTGTTTCAGACGATGTCCTGATATTGTATGTTTCAACGTTTAGTGTGTGTGTGTGTTTAACAATGTCCTCATATTGTGGGTAACCGATATTGTACAGTTTTAGATATTTCTATAGAGTTTTGAATGAAAAGCCCAGGTCCTCACATTAGCTATTTTTACTACAATTTGTGTTCCTTAAAACCAAAGTTGACACAGCCCTTGACTTCAGCAATGAGTCTCACCCCAAAGGTGATTATGATAGATTGGGGTTGGGATTTTTGAACTGAAATGGGCAGGATCATTAGTTTATTATAATTCTGAATATTTCTGACTGATTATTGTTGTTATTTCATTGCAGACACCAAGTGGCTTGACCCAGACTCAACATTCAGGAGACCCAGAAGTGAGCGAGAGATGCAGTTCATTCTTCCAACAGGTGACTACACATTGACTCTGGATTTCTTCTAGTTTAAGGAAGTTACCCCTAACATTTGATGGAAGTAACTAACCCTCAAAACATAGATTGTTAATTTTCACAAAATTCAATGTTTTTATCTACTTCAAACACATTTATGGCCAATGTAAGCTTCTGCTCTTCAGTTTAATGGTTTAACTTCTAAGGAAGTAGATCCCTGTCCATTACTGTGGAGATTTTAGCTTTCTTTTACTACAACAGTGTGACTTAGAAAACAGGAACGCTGATTCTTTGGGTGTTCGGTCGTCATGTCCTCATTTTGTTTTAGGCTGTGAAAGATAAAACTGTGTTTCAGACGATGTCCTGATATTGTATGTTTCAACGTTTAGTGTGTGTGTGTGTTTAACAATGTCCTCATATTGTGGGTAACCGATATTGTACAGTTTTAGATATTTCTCTCGAGTCTTGAATGAAAAGCCCAGGTCCTCACATTAGCTATTTTTACTACAATTTGTGTTCCTTAAAACCAAAGTTGACACAGCCCTTGACTTCAGCAATGAGTCTCACCCCAAAGGTGATTATGATAGATTGGGATTGGGATTTTTGAACTGAAATGGGCAGGATCATTAGTTTTTTATAATTCTGAATATTTCTGACTGATTATTGTTGTTATACTTCATTGCAGACACCAAGTGGCTTGACCCAGACTCAACATTCAGGAGACCCAGAAGTGAGCGAGAGATGCAGTTCATTCTTCCAACAGGTGACTACACATTGACTCTGGATTTCTTCTAGTTTAAGGAAGTTACCCCTAACATTTGATGGAAGTAACTAACCCTCAAAACATAGATTGTTAATTTTCACAAAATTCAATGTTTTTATCTACTTCAAACACATTTATGGCCAATGTAAGCTTCTGCTCTTCAGTTTAATGGTTTAACTTCTAAGGAAGTAGATCCCTGTCCATTACTGTGGAGATTTTAGCTTTCTTTTACTACAACAGTGTGACTTAGAAAACAGGAACGCTGATTCTTTGGGTGTTCGGTCGTCATGTCCTCATTTTGTTTTAGGCTGTGAAAGATAAAACTGTGTTTCAGACGATGTCCTGATATTGTATGTTTCAACGTTTAGTGTGTGTGTGTGTTTAACAATGTCCTCATATTGTGGGTAACCGATATTGTACAGTTTTAGATATTTCTCTCGAGTCTTGAATGAAAAGCCCAGGTCCTCACATTAGCTATTTTTACTACAATTTGTGTTCCTTAAAACCAAAGTTGACACAGCCCTTGACTTCAGCAATGAGTCTCACCCCAAAGGTGATTATGATAGATTGGGGTTGGGATTTTTGAACTGAAATGGGCAGGATCATTAGTTTATTATAATTCTGAATATTTCTGACTGATTATTGTTGTTATTTCATTGCAGACACCAAGTGGCTTGACCCAGACTCAACATTCAGGAGACCCAGAAGTGAGCGAGAGATGCAGTTCATCCTTCCAACAGGTGACTACACATTGACTCTGGATTTCTTCTAGTTTAAGGAAGTTACCCCTAACATTTGATGGAAGTAACTAACCCTCAAAACATAGATTGTTAATTTTCACAAAATTCAATGTTTTTATCTACTTCAAACACATTTATGGCCAATGTAAGCTTCTGCTCTTCAGTTTAATGGTTTAACTTCTAAGGAAGTAGATCCCTGTCCATTACTGTGGAGATTTTAGCTTTCTTTTACTACAACAGTGTGACTTAGAAAACAGGAACGCTGATTCTTTGGGTGTTCGGTCGTCATGTCCTCATTTTGTTTTAGGCTGTGAAAGATAAAACTGTGTTTCAGACGATGTCCTGATATTGTATGTTTCAACGTTTAGTGTGTGTGTGTGTTTAACAATGTCCTCATATTGTGGGTAACCGATATTGTACAGTTTTAGATATTTCTATAGAGTTTTGAATGAAAAGCCCAGGTCCTCACATTAGCTATTTTTACTACAATTTGTGTTCCTTAAAACCAAAGTTGACACAGCCCTTGACTTCAGCAATGAGTCTCACCCCAAAGGTGATTATGATAGATTGGGGTTGGGATTTTTGAACTGAAATGGGCAGGATCATTAGTTTATTATAATTCTGAATATTTCTGACTGATTATTGTTGTTATACTTCATTGCAGACACCAAGTGGCTTGACCCAGACTCAACATTCAGGAGACCCAGAAGTGAGCGAGAGATGCAGTTCATCCTTCCAACAGGTGACTACACATTGACTCTGGATTTCTTCTAGTTTAAGGAAGTTACCCCTAACATTTGATGGAAGTAACTAACCCTCAAAACACAGATTGTTAATTTTCACAAAATTCAATGTTTTTATCTACTTCAAACACATTTATGGCCAATGTAAGCTTCTGCTCTTCAGTTTAATGGTTTAACTTCTAAGGAAGTAGATCCCTGTCCATTACTGTGGAGATTTTAGATTTCTTTTACTACAACAGTGTGACTTAGAAAACAGGAACGCTGATTCTTTGGGTGTTCGGTCGTCATGTCCTCATTTTGTTTTAGGCTGTGAAAGATAAAACTGTGTTTCAGACTATGTCCTGATATTGTATGTTTCAACGTTTAGTTTGTGTGTGTGTTTAACAATGTCCTCATATTGTGGGTAACCGATATTGTACAGTTTTAGATATTTCTATAGAGTTTTGAATGAAAAGCCCAGGTCCTCACATTAGCTATTTTTACTACAATTTGTGTTCCTTAAAACCAAAGTTGACACAGCCCTTGACTTCAGCAATGAGTCTCACCCCAAAGGTGATTATGATAGATTGGGATTGGGATTTTTGAACTGAAATGGGCAGGATCATTAGTTTATTATAATTCTGAATATTTCTGACTGATTATTGTTGTTATTTCATTGCAGACACCAAGTGGCTTGACCCAGACTCAACATTCAGGAGACCCAGAAGTGAGCGAGAGATGCAGTTCATTCTTCCAACAGGTGACTACACATTGACTCTGGATTTCTTCTAGTTTAAGGAAGTTACCCCTAACATTTGATGGAAGTAACTAACCCTCAAAACACAGATTGTTAATTTTCACAAAATTCAATGTTTTTATCTACTTCAAACACATTTATGGCCAATGTAAGCTTCTGCTCTTCAGTTTAATGGTTTAACTTCTAAGGAAGTAGATCCCTGTCCATTACTGTGGAGATTTTAGCTTTCTTTTACTACAACAGTGTGACTTAGAAAACAGGAACGCTGATTCTTTGGGTGTTCGGTCGTCATGTCCTCATTTTGTTTTAGGCTGTGAAAGATAAAACTGTGTTTCAGACGATGTCCTGATATTGTATGTTTCAACGTTTAGTGTGTGTGTGTGTTTAACAATGTCCTCATATTGTGGGTAACCGATATTGTACAGTTTTAGATATTTCTCTCGAGTCTTGAATGAAAAGCCCAGGTCCTCACATTAGCTATTTTTACTACAATTTGTGTTCCTTAAAACCAAAGTTGACACAGCCCTTGACTTCAGCAATGAGTCTCACCCCAAAGGTGATTATGATAGATTGGGGTTGGGATTTTTGAACTGAAATGGGCAGGATCATTAGTTTATTATAATTCTGAGTATTTCTGACTGATTATTGTTGTTATTTCATTGCAGACACCAAGTGGCTTGACCCAGACTCAACATTCAGGAGACCCAGAAGTGAGCGAGAGATGCAGTTCATCCTTCCAACAGGTGACTACACATTGACTCTGGATTTCTTCTAGTTTAAGGAAGTTACCCCTAACATTTGATGGAAGTAACTAACCCTCAAAACAAAAATTCTTAATTTTCACAAAATTCAATGTTTTTATCTACTTCAAACACATTTATGGCCAATGTAAGCTTCTGCTCTTCAGTTTAATGGTTTAACTTCTAAGGAAGTAGATCCCTGTCCATTACTGTGGAGATTTTAGCTTTCTTTTACTACAACAGTGTAACTTCGAAAACAGGAACGCTGATTCTTTGGGTGTTCGGTCGTCATGTCCTCATTTTGTTTTAGGCTGTGAAAGATAAAACTGTGTTTCAGACGATGTCCTGATATTGTATGTTTCAACGTTTAGTTTGTGTGTGTGTTTAACAATGTCCTCATATTGTGGGTAACCGATATTGTACAGTTTTAGATATTTCTATAGAGTTTTGAATGAAAAGCCCAGGTCCTCACATTAGCTATTTTTACTACAATTTGTGTTCCTTAAAACCAAAGTTGACACAGCCCTTGACTTCAGCAATGAGTCTCACCCCAAAGGTGATTATGATAGATTGGGGTTGGGATTTTTGAACTGAAATGGGCAGGATCATTAGTTTATTATAATTCTGAATATTTCTGACTGATTATTGTTGTTATTTCATTGCAGACACCAAGTGGCTTGACCCAGACTCAACATTCAGGAGACCCAGAAGTGAGCGAGAGATGCAGTTCATCCTTCCAACAGGTGACTACACATTGACTCTGGATTTCTTCTAGTTTAAGGAAGTTACCCCTAACATTTGATGGAAGTAACTAACCCTCAAAACATTGATTGTTAATTTTCACAAAATTCAATGTTTTTATCTACTTCAAACACATTTATGGCCAATGTAAGCTTCTGCTCTTCAGTTTAATGGTTTAACTTCTAAGGAAGTAGATCCCTGTCCATTACTGTGGAGATTTTAGATTTCTTTTACTACAACAGTGTAACTTCGAAAACAGGAACGCTGATTCTTTGGGTGTTCAGTCGTCATGTCCTCATTTTGTTTTAGGCTGTGAAAGATAAAACTGTGTTTCAGACGATGTCCTGATATTGTATGTTTCAACGTTTAGTTTGTGTGTGTGTTTAACAATGTCCTCATATTGTGGGTAACAATATGTACAGTTTGTACAGTTTTGTACAGTTATTTACAAATAACTTTGTACAGTATATTGTACAGTTTTAGGTATTTCTATAGAGTCTTGAATTAAAAGACCAGGGGCCTCATGTATAAAACCTTGCGTAGATTTCTTGACTCTGGATTTCTTGATTTCTTGACTCTTGACACATTGACTCTGGATTTCTTTTTTTTTTTAAAGTTACATAATTCTTTTTGTTCTCATGTAAATTACACCCCTTTTTACCTTGCTACAACAAACATTTATTGCACAAATTTCTTGTATTTATGAACCAAAATTATTTTCATAATTAGTATTATGTATTTTGTTATTTTCAGTTATAGTACTAAAATACATATTTATTCTTCATCTTTTGATTTAAGGCCAACCACTCCACTGGAGTTACATGCTTCCATCATGTATTTACTGCAGAGCAGGTGAGACAGCTACATTCAAAGTTATTTTTCTTCATTAACTAATGTGAATATTTGCTGTTAGGAAATAGTGTATAATTCCAGGTGAGACTACAGGTTTGTACACATGATGTTTGATTTGAACAGCTTAGAGTAAAACGGCGTCTGCAAAATCTGAAGCGTCATCATGATTGTTGTGAGGATGCTTATGAGAAGGCTGAAAAAGAGAGAATTGCGAGAGAGAGACAGATGACTTTGAGTTTGGTCACCAGAATTAATGATTCTGTGAGTATGTACATCCAAGCCTAAATCAAACCATCTTGTAATTATAAGATAAGTATTTATTAAAAGTCTTTAGTATTTTAATGTTACAAGAACATTATTTCTATAACATAAATTAGCCTAGCTTTTTAAGAGTAGCTTAATTTCTTACTCCAAAGACTTGGTTATTCTGAGAAACATTGACATCTAAATGTATTTACAATTATATTAAAAAAGACATTTGTTTTTGCTTTCAATCTGATGCTAAATTAAATGGAGATTATTAATTGGTCTATAACATGTAGAATAGATATGATGCAAATTATTGACAACAGGTTCCTAGGTACATATCAAATATGCACAAACTGGCATTGGGGGAATACATATGATGTCTTGGCTGCAGTCTGAATGGAAGTGGTGTGATGTGAATTTGTGACAATCTGCATTAAGTGGATATAACTTGGGGTGAACATTTCTTTTTAATGAAAATTATTAATCATTTCAAAGGTTGGACCTCCCTCAGTCGATGATGGTGGATTTCATGATGGAAAATCAACGAGCGCTAAAGACCAGGTAATAAATACCAATAGACAACAATAATGAAATAGTAAAACACTAATCATATTAAGAAGCTTGAATGTTAATTTTAATTGTATGTTTTTATAAGCATGTTTAAATGTTGTTATGCACAATGTGATGGTGCTAGGAGAACAATATTCTAGCTATTATTAAATGTTTAATTTATTGATGGAATGAGATGCTTTTCTCTCCATTTTCCTTTAGATGTCTTATGACATGACTGATGAATCTTCGGATGTTACGGACTATGATGATGCCAACTATGTTCCAGATTCAAGTGGCAACTCCTCTGACACAAGTTCTAATAGTAGAGATCTAAACATCATAGACAATCATCTTCCCCACAAAGTGTTCAAGAAAATATCATTGGGCATCGCTACAGCCCACTGTTCGGATGGTACCAACAGTCCCAAGGAGCAGAGAAGTTTTAGTTCCTCAAAGATGAGCAGCAGCCATTGCAGTTCAGTGATGAGTTGCAGTGACAGTTCATCAGAGAACAAATTGCACAGCTCCGTAAATGTCTCTTCGTTGCCAAACACGGCAAAACGAAGCAAGTACAACAAGAAACAATACTGTCTATATTGTAATAAGGCCATTTCTAAATTGGCAAGACACCTCGAATCCGCTCACAGTACACAGCCGGATGTTGCAAAGGCTTTCAGTTTTAATAAGAGATCTCGTGAAAGAAAAGATTTGTTACGCTCTCTTAAGAAGAGGGGAAACTTTAACCATAATGCCACTGTGGCAAGCAGTGGTGATGGAGAAATGGTTGCTTGTCGAAGACCCACTAGAGTCAGACAATCTAATGACTTCAGTCACTGCAAGTTTTGCCAAGGACTCTATGCAAGAGATTGTCTATGGAGACATGTCAGAAACTGCCCTCAGAAGTCTGTTGAGGTGGAGTCTAGAGTTGGCCGAAAACGGATTCACATGGACCTACCAAAACCTGATGCAGTTCATGAAGCTGTTTGGAAGATTGCTTTTGAAATGAACCAGGATGACATTTCTTTAGTTGTAAGAAGTGAAAGAGACATCCTTAGTCTTGGCGAGTCAATGTACAATGGCAGGAAACCAAATGAGAAAAGAAATGATTACATACGTCAAAAAATGAGAGAGATGGCAAGACTCTTGATAACTGCAAGAGCTACAACACCTTTGAAGACCACTGAAGACCTTGTTATGCCCAGTAATTTCCCCCACGTGATACAAGCAGTGAGATCTGTTGCTGGTTATGACTTGGATAGCAACTCCTATAAAATCCCATCATTGGCTTTAAAATTGGGTCACAGTTTGGCTAAGGTTGCAGGCATTGTGCAATGCAAAGCCATCATTGAAAATCGCAATGCCGTCGCAGAGTCTGTCAAGCAATTCGCCACTCTGTATGAGAAAAGATGGGCGGAATCCATTTCAGGTTCTGCACTGGGTACACTTCATCAAGCCAAATGGAATAAACCACATGTTTTGCCCTTTACACAGGATGTGTCCCTGCTGCACAAGTTTCTTGCTACTGAGCGTGCTAAGTGCATGAAGGACCTTGAGGAAGAACCCAACATCAAAAGCTTTGGGAATCTTGCACAAGTGACTTTGACGCAGGTGGTACTATTTAACAGAAGGCGGCAAGGGGAAGTTTCAAAGATGGAACTCCAGGCGTTCACATCCAGAAATCGAACAGAGTTGAATCCTGACATTATGATGGGCCTTACGGAGTTTGAGACGAAGGTTGCAAAGTATTTTGAAAGAGTAGAAATTCGAGGTAAAAGGTCTCGAATGGTGCCCGTGCTTCTAACACCTGACATGATTGCTGCAATGGACCTCCTCATTAAAAAAAGGAGTGAGTGTCAAGTCCACAGAGAAAATGTCTACTTGTTTGCCCGCCCATGTGTGCTTTCCCATTACAGAGGCTCCGACTGCTTCCGAAAGTTTTCAAAACTATGTGGTGCAAAAAACCCAGAGTCGCTCACCTCAACAAGACTGAGAAAACAAGTCGCCACTTTGTCAACAGTACTGAATTTGAAAGAAAATGAAATGGATCAACTTGCAACCTTTCTAGGACATGATATAAGGGTCCACAGGGAATTCTATCGCCTTCCAGAAAGTACACTGCAGCTCGCAAAAGTTAGCAAACTGTTGATAGCAATGGAAAAGGGAAGACTGTCAGACCTGCAAGGGAAAGGGCTGGATGACATTGAGATCAATCCCGAAGGTGAAATTTAGTTTTAAATGTAGTTTATAATTACTTCTCAGATCACAATTATAATTGTATTTAGTCTTTGATTTAAATACTTGGTCCAAACTGTTTTTTTTACTCAACCAGAGGAAGTAGCCACGAGTGATGATGATTCTAGTGAAGAAGCCATTGCTGACCTACATCAACATGAAGGTATACTGACTTATGTGATAACATCTTTAGGTTATGACCAGGGAGACAGACAGTAGAGACCTGATGATAGTGTTAGATGGGCTTAAAGGAACAGTGGTAAATAAATTAAAAAAGATTATGTATAAACATGGTGCTGAATTATTTGGAATCATTGATAGAAAGAAGGTGGACCGGTTTTAATTAATTAATTCTAAACAGCAGCAAGAGATAAAGAAATAGTGAGTGAGAGAAGACAACTAAGCAATAGTTACAGTACATGATAAAGGTAATTAATGTTTTGCTTAAAGTCTGGTTAGCAGTACAGGAGGAGTAAGTTAGGAAAGTCTTTTATTGAGATGTTAAGTCAAAAAGAAATAGGTAACTTGAACATTTAAAGTAAGAGGTAGAGGAATAGTTAACTTAAAAGATTACTCAGATACAGGAAACAATGAGGAGAGATACAGTGTACTTTTTGATATAAGTGGGCCTTTTCAAGCCAGCAGGTTCAGACTTCCACTCAGCTCTTTTGTTGTCTGATTTCATACAATAATACAATCAAACAAACTCAGGGCTGGGCGATATATCGCACGATATTATTATGCGCATCTAATCAGTAAAGCCGGTTCCTTGATTAGTTGTAAATCACCTTCACCTGCTTTCAGATGGAGCGGCATTTACTACAAAGAGCCGTAGATCACTGACAAGCTGAGCCATATCGCGTTAATATCGAGGACGTATCGCCTGCGATATTTAATGTGATATGGCTCAGCTGGTCAGTGAACTACGGCTCTTCGTCACGACAAAATCTCCCGTGTTAAACTAACACACCTGGGAGTGTATATAAGTCCACACTCAAGAGTGTTAAAGTTAATGAGATAATTAAGTGATTAAATGAGTGATGATTGAGCATTATTGAAGACACCTAAAGCAGAATCACAAGAAAAAAATCAAAAATTTTAAGCCACCGTTATGGAGATGAGTGTTTGCTTTAGTTGGGCTCTTGACCCTTATATTATAAATTTTATGTTTTAATTTACTGTTGCATCTGAGTTATATCTTTCAGATGAACAAAAATAAACAATAATAAAATAATGTTGGTCATAAAATGACCATCATTTGATATTTATGTCTATAATTTATTCTGTTGGTTAGTGTATGACTTAGATTCTGCAAAAATGATCAGAATGTTAAACATAGTAGATGGATTTCTCAAAAGTTGTTAAAAAAACCGCTTTCTTTTAGGCACACACAGACCTCAAGATTCAGTCAATGCTTCTCAACAACGGTGACGAGTAGAATATTCAAGTAGGAAAAGTAAATTACATAGACAATTCAGATCATTATTTATTCAAACCGCAATGCATGATGGGAGACATTCATGAGTTGTGATTGGTGGCAACAGGTCACCACGGTTGAGATAGACAGGCTGATTATTGATCTCTGTGTTTCTAAATAAAGATGATAGTGATTTAATCAGAATATTTTTTATTAAACATGTTATAAGAAAAATACAGATATGCAGTTAAATCACAAAACTGTTGCTAACAAGTTAAAGCAAATCATCTGAATATATTTCATTTTTCAGATAAAGCATGACTATGTCAAAACATAACCAATACTGTTAACCAATATCTATTTGTTCATTTGACTGCTATAAGTCAATAACAGCAGACAAACAAAATTTAAAGTGAAAATATAAGTGTCAAGAGCCCAACTAAAGCAAACACTGATCTCGATAACGGTGGCTTACAATTTGTGATTTTGTCCTTCAGCGATTCTGCTTGTGATCATCAGGTGTCTTCAATAATGCTCAATCATCACTAAATTAATCACTTAATTATCTCATTAACTTTAACACTCATATCGACCATCTGAAAGCAGGTGAAGGTGATTTACTACTAATCAAGGAACCGGCTTTACTGATTAGATGCGCATAATAATATTGTGCGATATATCGCCCAGCCCTATTGTCAATAATGCTCATATTTAATTTTTACTTTTCAAAGGCTCAAGAACTGTAACTTCTGGGGATCTGACACTTCTGAGGGACTCGCACGCTTCAACCACCCTGGATAATTTGGAGAGCACTTCTGCCTCAACCGTCTTGGACAACGTAAACTTAAGCAACACTCAACCAATACATGGTAAAATATAAAAGGCAACGACATACAAAATGTGCACACCAAAAAGTGAATGTGTTCATAATGAAAACAATTATTTATTCTTGCCTTCACAGAGACGGCAGTATGTGAAGTTGTGCTTTTATCTGAAATATATTTAAATTAATTGTTTTCAGATTCCCAGCAGAACACAGCACTTCAAGTGGTTACATCCCAAACGTCTTCAAAGTCCTCCACTGTAAAGCAAGGTAAATACTGTAAGCATGTGGATACACCACATTACTCTTTTAGAAGTGAATAAATTTAAGTTAAATTTAATGAATGCCATATACTATCATAACTACTGAATTATCATGACTGGAAATGGCAGACAGGTATCCAAATCACAAGGCTTAGGCTGAGTCAAGGTACACAGAATAAAGGTCAATATAACACTAGTACCCCTTTTCCACCAAGGCAGTGCTGGTGCTGGTTCGGAGCCGGTGCCTGCGCGCGAACCAGTTTTTTGTGTTTAGACAGCCAAAGAACCGGTTCTTGGCCAGGAAAATTGGTTCCAAAGCGGCACCAACTCTTTGCTGGACTAGAATTGTTCTTTTACCACGTCATGCTTACGTCGGGGCGGGGTTATTGTCGAACTTTCTCTGGAACAAAATCTCGGTCTATAGTAATCCAGACGAGCACCACAAATGTGTTCCAAATGTCTTCTTCTGACCCCAATATTGGATTGCAAAGCCAGGAGAAACATTTGCAGACAGACGATGTAGTCCAACATTGTAGTTGTTATGCTTGAAGTTTGGAAAGCTAAGACGTATGGCAATGTACACAGTGACTTAACGACATCTTTCGCTGGGCTCTCTAGCCAGTGGGAAAACACACAGGTCCAGAGAAGGTTCGCAAGTTGAACCAACTTTAAACCAGTACCAGTTCCGAACCAGTTATTTTTGGGTGGAAAAGGGGTTTAGGAGATTAACACTGGGAAACAAACTATGCTGGAACACTTACTGATACAGATTAGACAAATTAGCATCCACAAATAGGGACAGACGTGAAATAAAACGGCAAATACTAAACGGAGAAAAAAAACAACTTATCGGAGAACGGATGTAACAAAATATTATTTTTGCTCAAATCCTCAATGTTTCACTTTAGCAGAACCATTGTTTCATTTTTAATACATTTCTTTTGTTTACATTCGACAGCTGGGAAGGTGAGGAACAAGTGGACAGGTAATGAAGTAAAGGCTGTGGAGCGGCACATGATTCATTTCATAACCAACTGCAAGGTGCCAGGTAAAAAGGACTGTGACTCCTGTCTCCAGGCAGAACCAGTGGCTCTGAAAGACCGAGACTGGGCTGCAATCAAATACTACATTCACAATAGAATCATATCAATGAAAAGGAAGATGTATAGATAGAGGTTCCCAAACCTGTACTGGAGTACCCCCAACACTGCACGTTTTCTATGTCTACCTAATCAGGTGTGTTTGATTAGGGAGACAAAGAAAACGTGCAGTGTTGGGGGTACTCCAGTACAGGTTTTGGAACCAATGAACTAGAACATGCCAACTGTGGCTGAGGGGCAATTTAATTTCTGTTGAACTTGGTTAGAAAAATGCTCACTGTGTACTGTTACAATCAGTGTCAACTTAAATATCCAGTGAAAATGAGTTTCGTTTTGATATTCTCATTTTAATTCAAGGATTGCTATTGATGTTTTCTTGTACAAGCATGTTACAACCTAGTTTTGACTGAGGCTGCCATGTTGACATGTATTCATGAGGGCTATTAATGATGTTTTCTTTTATCCCCAGCCTTTAGACACTTTTTTTTTCTTTTCTTACTACCTCTGGATCATATCATAATGCATTTTTTCAAGTAACTGACAATCTCTTTCATAGAATAAGGTTTAAAAGTATATGTAATCTATACTCTCTGTGTCAACAAGCAAGTACTTTAAAGGGATACTCCACTTTTTTTGGAAATAGGCTCATTTTACAACTCCCCCAGAGTTAAACAGTTGAGTTTTTACCTTTTTCGAATGTATTCAGCCGATTTTCTGATATTTAGAAGAATATCAGTAACCAGACAGTTTCTGGTCTCATTGACTTACATAGTATATATTTTTTCCTACTATGGAAGTCAATGAGACCAGAAACTGTCTGGTTACTGATATTCTTCTAAATATCAGAAAATTGGCTGAAAATGGTAAAAACTCAACTGTTTAACTCTGGGGGAGTTGTAAAATGAGCCTATTTCCAAAAAAAGTGGAGTATCCCTTTAAGGTATTGTTACTTTCAAACATATTTCCCAAGTTTTCAGTGTTTTGTTTTGGATGCTAAAGAGAGTAGTTCTTTCATTTCAAATAAGCTGTCTTTTGTATTGCCTTATCCTGTATTGTGGCTGGTTGTTCAATGATTTAAAAACAGTTGATGAGGGTTGCCATTTCTTAATTTTAGTTAAAGGGTTAGTTCACCCAAAAATGAAAATTAAGTCATTAATTACTCACCCCCATGCTGTACCAACCCCGTAAGACCTTCGTTCATCTTCGGAACACAAATAAAGATATTTTTGATTGAATCTGAGGGCTGGATCACTTTTCCATAGACAGCCTGAGGGACTGCCTCTTGACGGCCCAGAAAGTCATTAAAAGAAAAGGTTTAAATATTCCATGTGCCTACAGTGGCTCAACTATAACTTTATCAAGCGACGAGACTACTTTTTGTGCGAAAAAAAAACGTAAATAACGACTTTATTCGACTTTCCATTACTTCCTTATGGGCGCATGCGCGAGACCTGAGACGAGACCGTTCTTCTTCGACTACTTTTTGTTACCGGCTGCTCACCGCTTAGGAGTTTTACCGCCCCCTACCGTATAAGATGACGTACTGATATAGCCGGAGGCGCAAAACGTTCTGTTTACAAGCAGTACGTCATCTTATACGGTAGGGGGCGGTAAAACTCCTAAGCGGTGAGCAGCCGGTAACAAAAAGTAGTCGAAGAAGAACGGTCTCGTCTCAGTTCTCGCGCATGCGCCCATAAGGAAGTAATGGAAAGTCGAATAAAGTCGTTATTTACGTTTTTTTTTCGCACAAAAAGTAGTCTCGTCGCTTGATAAAGTTATAGTTGAGCCACTGTAGGCACATGGAATATTTAAACCTTTTCTTTTAATGACTTTCTGGGCCGTCAAGAGGCAGTCCCTCAGGCTGTCTATGGAAAAGTGATCCAGCCCTCAGATTCAATCAAAAATATCTTTATTTGTGTTCCGAAGATGAACGAAGGTCTTACGGGGTTGGTACAGCATGGGGGTGAGTAATTAATGACTTAATTTTCATTTTTGGGTGAACTAACCCTTTAAGCCCTAGTTATAATAAGTCCATCCATATGCAGCATTGGTCAGCCAATGAAGGTCAATCATTTTCATACTTGTACCTATTTTGGTTAAGCTATGAATACAAGTAAGAAAGACCTGAAGTGTTTCCTCTTTCTTTCCCATGACATCTACTCTGAAATTCATGAATAGACTATGAGACATTTGAAGACCGTAAATATGAAAAATGTTTACTGAAATTGAGCATGACTATATTGTACACCACTGCTTCTAATGTAGAAAGAAATTTCAAACATTTAACAGCAACCAAGTTGCAAACAAGCACCCTATTTTATTCATTACTGAGTCTTTATAAGTCATTTAAACCTGAAAATGTAGTGTTTCTATGGTCTTCACAAATCACTTAAACATGAAATGACAGTGTTTGTTGCTATGACCTCATAAGTCACAAAAACCCAAACATGTCCTCACAAGTAGCATAAAAATCATGTCTGCCCAAAATATAGCCTTAGACAAAATCTCAACAGATGGATCTATTCCTTGAAACATTGGTAGGAAATTATTTGAAAACCATGTCTGTGGGACCTTGGGAAAGGCATGTCCTAATATTTCACGTTTTTTTCACAAGTCCCGATATATCATGAAAACAAGTATGTGTGTGTGTGTGTGTGTGTGTGTGTGTGAATGTGTGTATATATACTTTTTTTTTTTCCCTAGAGATTTACTAAAGAAATTCTGGGAAATGGAGTTCCACATACAGTAATTACAATTACAATTAAAGCTGCAAGCAGCATTTAGCGGGGTTCAAGCAGGCCTTTAAGGCCTTTAAGCACAAAAGCATCAAAAGACATTAAGTTTTATGTAGCAAGCATGATTTACCATGATATACCATATTTAGAGTCAAGCATATCTCCATCTTTGTTCAAAGTAAAAAAAAAATGATCATACTTTATGATGCTAGTTTTAATTTAAAAAGAAAAAAAAATTAAAAGGTAATTTCTTTGGCATTTCTTTCTTTTTGTTGTATCTAAAACGAACTGAACCATGACACCAATGTATCGCATGGAATCCGATATTGGATTTGACTCAAAACACAATGCTTCACAATTCCTCCCAAAAATCAACCTTGACTTTCAGTAGTAGATGGAAAATATTGGAAATGGAAAACACCATTTACAGCCAATACAGCCAATTTACCATTGGAAATGCATGATTTTAAAGCTTTTTAACAGTTATAGCGCCACCTATGGTTCGATCTCCATGAAACTGTGCATGCTTCTTCAGCATGTTATGTCACATACGCTCATCAATTTTTGTGAAGTTCTGAGTTTTTATTTATTATTTATAGGATTTTGATTGAGTGCATAAAGACAAAAAAATATAAGAATAAGAATGTAGCCTACTGGTGAAAGATTGTCTCTGCTTTGTTTTATAAGAAATATTTCTGTGTCAAGAATTCCAAATTTCCTGTACTCTCAATTTTTGTATAGTAGTGCTACTCATGTTTTAACACCAGGCATGCATAAAAGAGATGTTTCCTGTTTCAAAATCCACTACAAAACATTGGACTGCAATGTATAGAAGAATGAAACTATGGAAGGATTTACCATTGATATTACACATTTTGTAATTAGGAAAATTACTTTAAAAAACTATTTTAAAGGTGCCATCTGTCAAAAAAAATCAAATCATACTCCATATTCCATACCAGATGGGCGCAGTATACCTTCAGAAAGTGAGTTGTGTAGCGGCCGCGCTCATGTGCACTCTCACGTCTTCAAACAACACAGGCGAGCGCTGTTTTGCTCTCTCTCCCTAGTGCATATTAATCAAATCATTTGACACGATAGTAAAAGGTTGGAAGGCCACAGTTTCACGTGTAGCATTTGGAGATTTTTAGAGATTAGAGACTCAATGAACAACATCTCAGCACTAAATTATAAAGTCCGTCTCATAGACGCCTGTATCAAATACAAGCCGGTGCATTTCGACGATATGGGAAAATAAAAAGCCCCGACTATTATTTGTAGTTTAATGGTTTTTTTTTTTTTTTCATATTACATTTCTATTGTTATTTTGAATTAATTTGACAGAGAGCATTCACTGAGGTTGACCAAGCTAGCGCCATTCAGAGCTGCCAACTCTCATGAATTCTTCGCGAGACACGCAATTCACACTTTTCACACGCTCTCACGCCACACATCAATTTTGTCATGCACAGAAAAGGACACAGAGAATGACAGACAAGATGGAGCAGGTTAGTTATGATATATAAAAAATCTCAGCTCTCAGATTTTGTTAATTTTGTTACGCAATTCAAACAATAAATACACTTTTGGTGCTTGTAAATGTTACACGACAAAGTGCACGTGAACCGATCATCTCTACTAGCTAATGGTAAAAGAACTCGAAAACTGTTGAAAGAAACAGTATATTACAACTTACCAGAATGTATTCCTTATGCATAATATCGACCAATAATTTTTTTTAACTCTTCCCAGAACTGAAATGTAGTAGTGGGCTGTTTCCACATGATTGACATCAGGTTCACGTAGATGTAGACCCACAAGCCATGCGAGTTATTCGTGTATTGCAGTTTGACTGATGGTTATATTGCCCGCCCGCATACTGCCTCCCATGGCTGAAACTGGTATTATGACACCTGCCGGGCTGGGGCTAGTAATTTAGCATGCTGAAATAAATTCAAGGTTACTGTAATATCGCGGCAGCACTATAACTTGTTATTTTTTTAATGACATCATCAACCTTATTTCTTCTCATTCTTTTGATGCGTGTAGCTCATTTTTGGGATATTTTAACTTCAATTTTTCCAGATGGCACCTTTAATAACACTATATATGGTAAATTGTTGTTTTTGATATTTGGAATAAATGTTAGGTTCATCTTGACCTAACTTTTTATTGGTTTTGATTAAACATAGTATTTGTATTTGATTGTTGGGACTCCAGGAAGAGAAGGCTAATGAGGATCCAAATAAAGAAATAAAACCAGAATATAGGAAAGAACATCTACAGCCAATACCAACAATTTACTTAGGAAAATATATTTTTGCCTTTTTTTGACAGTAATAGAATCTTGTCTTGCCTGATCTACACCACTTTTTTTAGTAGTCCTCAAAGTGTGCCCATATATATGTAAAATGTGTTGTAAATATCTCATTTCGTTATGAAGTTTAGAAACTTATTTACATTTGGGCATTATGTCAATTGCTAAAGCTATTTGCCTGTTTTCAAATTGCCTATTTTTTTTTGTCTTGATCGAATTAACAACATTTATTCATTTATTTTTTTCAAAGCTCTAAATGTCACCGTTACAAAAACTATAAGGCCAAACCTGGCATGTTTGGTATCATTGGACTCGTCAAGGATTCAGGAGTGTGAAGAGAGCACTCCCATGAAAAAACGCAGGGTTGAAAATTCTCAGGCTCCTTCAGGGCATTGTGCTGATGACCTATACTGAGTTTTTTGAGATACACCAATGTTCTCAGACTATAAAGGTACCTTGGACAAACAGACTGCATGCCAATTTTTATTTGACTAGTGGTTGGTTGCGGTAATGGCCATTTTCATGACTTTATTCCCTGTTATAGCGCCACCAAATGGCCAATCATCGCGATTTTTTTCATGTGACCTCAGAATGAGCTCATGAAAAGGTGTCCCAAGTTTAGCAAAAATATCTCATTCCAGTCACAAGTTATAACCGTTTTAGTAAAAGTGGCTCTCCTGCCATCAAACATTTTGGTTCCCCTTAGCAACCGATAATTGAAATTGTGAAATTTTTTAATGATTATAGACAGTGAGACTCCAGTCAGAGAACATTTCTGCAGTGGTTTGGTTCAGATCGGGCCAAAAACCTAGAAATAGTTCTCAAAAGTTTGTTTTTCAAAAAAACGCAATTTACTCGAAATTGTCGACTGAAGGGCGAGACAATCCGAGGCATGCATCTTGTCCGGCTTGAAGGATTCCAACGATGTAAGACACTTGAGCCTACGCCCGACGGTTGAGGAGTTTTGAGCCATTTCGTATTTTGCCCGCTGTAGCGCCCCCGTCAGGCCGATCGGGGCATGCCTTTGTGACGCTGTCGGCGGATATGAGTACTACCAGTACTACTTCGTGCTTGAACCCCTAATAAATCAAACTTAATTAGTTTTTTTTTTTTTTTTTTTTTTTTAATTAGTTGTTCTGTGACTAGAGCTTTTAATTTTTTGGGGAAAACATTGCTGGTAGTTAAAACTAATGTAATTTATATAATTAACAAAATAACCAAAACAAGGAGCAGAACATCTATGAACATCTACAGTATGAACAATAATAAAGCATGCCAACAAACAACCATGAAGGACAGGACCTTACAACGCACACAGGAACCACAGAGGTTTGAATAAGTGCTAACAATATAACAAGACCCTAGGAACAATGAAGACTAATGAACGGGAAACCAAATCAACAACAGGACTACAGAACCTTACATAGAAACTGAACATAGGAACAAAACAAACATAATTATACTTAATTATAATTATTCTCTGTTGCATTGATTTCCTATTATCACTGTAAAGCTGCTTTGAAACAATCTGTATTGTAAAAAGCACTATATAAATAAAGGTGACTTTGACTTGACTTGCCTTTTGACTTTTGACATAGTAAGACAAAACACAGACATAAGAACACAGGCCAGGATCACGACATTGTGTTGCACGGTTATTGTAAGAAACAATTATTGTTATTGTGGAAATCTTTGACTACTGAAACCATGAGTAGTGTCCAGCAAAACAAGACTTTGATACATTATACATGTTTGCATAAGAAACTAAAAGTAAATTTCATGATATGTTGTTAGCAGGGATGCATTATATTGTTAAAAAATGGCAGTACAAAGACATAACGTTAGAAAACATTTCTATCAAAAAATAAATGCTGTTCTTTTTTTTTTTAAACTTTTTTATTTATCAAAGAATCCTGGAATGCATCACTGTTTCCACCAAAAATATTACAATATAATCAACATTGATATTAATTATAAGAAAAGTTTCTTCAGCACCAAATCAGCATATTGGAATGATACTGAAGACTGGAGTAATGATGCTGAAAATGTATTAATAATATTTCCCAGTATTGCTGTTTATATTCAATCAGCCTTGGTGCACATTAGAGACTTCTTTTAAAATACATTTTTAAAAGTTTATCAGTGGTATGAACATATAACAGCATTGTAAAATATTTAATATATATATATATATACTTAAAGTTTAAGTATACTTAAACATTTAAAATAAATGAATGAAAAATAAAAAATAAATTTGATTAAATTTAAAATTATATATATATATATATATATATATATATATATATATATATATATAATTTTAAATTTAATCAAATTTATTTTTTATTTTTCATTCATTTATTTTAAATGTTTAAGTATAGCCTACTTAAACTTTAAGTATTTACTTAAATTTACGGTAACACTTTAGAATACGGTTCCTTCGTTAATGAATAACTACACAAGAACTAATGAGTAACACAATATTAACAATCTAGTAACTATTATTAACTAACAATAAACTCTGATTAACGAACTAGTAAGTAATAGCGCACAGACGAAAGTGGTAGTTCACTATTAAGTAATCAATAACTACTATTTTTTTAATACTTCCCAGAGAACTACTGAAAAAGTTTATTAATAATCTAGTAACTACTATTAACTAAAAGAAACTCTTATTAACGAATTAGTAAGTAATAGCTCACAGATGAAAGTGTTACTAGATACTTCTGTGGGAATTACTAATTATTTGGATTCGTATTATAAAGTGAAGATCATTGGAACTAACTAGTAATTACTAAAGTATTACTAAAGACATTTTCTAAAAGTTACTAAAGTTCACCAAAAAATCTCAAACGTTTGCACAAATCATGACTAGATCATGTAGTAACACTTGAGTAATTAATAGTTAGTTCCAATGATCTTCACTTTATAATACGGATCCAAATAATTAGTAATTCCCACAGAAGTACCTAGTAACACTTTCATCTATGAGCTATTAATTACTAATTATTTGGATCCGTATTATAAAGTGAAGATCATGGGAACTAACTAGTAATTACTCAAGTGTTACTAAAGACATTTTCTAAAAGTATACTAAAGTTCACCAAAAATCTCAAACATTTGCACAAATCATGACTAGATCATGTAGTAACACTTGAGTAATTACTAGTTAGTTCCAATGATCTTCACTTTATAATACGGATCCAAATAATTAGTAATTCCCACAGAAGTATCTAGTAACACTTTCATCTGTGAACTATTACTTACTAATTCGTTAATAAGAGTTTATTTTAGTTAATAGTAGTTACTAGATTGTTAATAAACTTTTTCAGTAGTTCTCTGGGAAGAATTAAAAAAATAGTAGTTATTGATTACTTAATAGGGAACTACCACTTTCGTCTGTGCGCTATTACTTACTAGTTCGTTAATCAGAGTTTCTTGTTAGTTAATAATAGTTACTAGATTGTTAATATTGTGTTACTCATTAGTTCTTGTGTAGTTATTCATTAACGAAGGAACCGTATTCTAAAGTGTTACCAAATTTACTTTATTTTGCATTTGTATTAAATCAATATTTATATTAAATGACCCAGAACAAATAAAATCTAATAAATTTGACCTATAGCTCATTTCCATGCCATTTCCATACCAGTGTACAGTCACTAGAGGGTGACGTTACACCTCACAAAACTCTTATTGAAACTATAAGTCTTACTTATTGTGGCACTGATCATCCTTGTGGGGAACATGAGAAAAATAGCTTGTAAATCATACCAAGTGAGTTTTCTGGGTAGGTTTAGGGCTAGAGTTAGGCAACACAGAATATACAGTTTGTACAATATACAATTTTTATGTCTATGGGCTGTCTCCATAAAACATAAAAAAACAACATGTGTGTGTTGTATAAGAGTCTTGAAGTAGTCTTGAGGCAATTAATTGATGTTCATAGAAATCTCAAAAGTATCCTATACTGTACGTGCTAAAGTAAAGTAATTCAGGCAGATTTACTTTAATGTCCGTGTGCGTGTGTGTGTGTGTGTGTGTGTGTGGTGTGTGTGTGTGTGTGTGTGTGTGTGTGTGTGTGTGTGTGTGTGTGTGTGTGTGTGTGTGTGTGTGTGTGTGTGTGCGTGCTCTCAGTTCCTTTGCAGATTAGGTTTCCAGGCTAACGCAGATGATCTGTTGAAGAAGAACTCAATTTGTGAGAAGGAGAGAATTATCTCACTTCCACAAGTGTGCCACTTGTAACTCAACCCTACTCTCAGCGATGGTGACAAACTGGTCTTACCCTGCCCGTTTCTTGACCCAAACACTTAAAATATACACTCCTAATCTCTGACCTTGACACTGTCAGTCAAGACTAAAGTTTATATATCAATCAGAGGGGTTTTGTAACATCTTAACAAAAAGTAAACATCATACTGGTCATGATTTATTATCCCCTTAATGGTGTCATAGTGGTCAAGATGGTCAGTGGTCAAAGATGAAGGTTATTGCATTATAACAACATTTCAAACCAATATTTTTAATAGAACCATGAGCACATTAAGGATCTCAAGTGAAACATTTCACACACAAAAAAAAATAAGTTTATTAGGATTTGGAGTATATATATATATATATATATATATATATATATATACTGTATACTGTATACTCCATCTTTCTCCTCTGCATTCAGAAATTCACAACATGTGGGATTAAACTGGATAGTGTTTATAAAGCAGTTGCTGGAGGGAAGGATAAATAATTGATGTGCTGTCCTGTTTGGATGGCCTCCTGTCCTCTTACCTGTGACTGAAAACTCTGATGTATATTTCCACCTGCTTTTTATCAGTTCATTCTAACACACAAACACTATGGCTACACACAAACAGCCATAAAATGCTTTGTGTTTTCCCAGGAAGCAAACTCAGAATTGCGTCTGTTTACACAAAGGAAATACAGATATCATAAATGTAGCCTACAAGTGCTGCACATGGCCATGTCATAAAAATAACAAATCTGCAAATATAGAGACAAGTAAAAATTATTGTATTAAATCATAAAAACAATGGATCGGCTAGTTAAACTAAAAAAAACGTGATGTCATCGTTCAGCTCATTTCAGTTCTCATACAATGGTGTGAATGCAGACAGATAATATTGTAGAATATTAAATAAAATGTTAAATGAGTATCAGTGCTGATGGCTGTCGTGTTGATGAGGCCTTCACAGGGGAGAGTCTAGTTGACACAAGCTCTGCTGACACTTTAGGCATGCGTTGTGTTCATGTTTAGGTACAAGTCCTCCATCTGGTCTGGATATGGCCTGGATACAGCTGATTACAGTAAACCAGTAAAATAAGCAGAAAGACTAACATTAGCGAAGATGACATTCTTCTTATGATGTAACAAGTACATCAGGTGTTTAGGAAAATTAGGAAACGCGGATGTAAACCGCGTATTGAGTTGTGTTTCAAACTCATTGATCAATATGCTTGCGTGGGAGTCAGTGAACTGTGCGCTGGTGTGCGAGTCTCATCGACAATAAACGCAAGCTATCAGCTCTATCCACCACATTTAGGCCTACATTGTTATTAATAGTGGATACTTTCATGCGCTTTCATGTCCAAGTATCTGCTATCAAACCCGTTGAAGTGCAGTTTCTGTTCATGTGTGCTATGTGTGTTAACCCTATACCATTTCACAAGATGTAAACAACACTGGTCCAGAAGCACTTCCTGTTTCAGTTTTTTAACACTACATAAAAGCTGGGATAAAATACAACCAACAGAACATTTAAAACTGAATCAAAAAAGTTAAACAAACATCTTTAAGATGTTTTCTTTACATGTGAAATAAAGAAAACAGTTACAAACTGAAACAGGAAGTGCTTCTGGACCAGTGTTGTTTACATCTTGTGAAATGGTCTATATATCCTACCCTACATACAGTTAGGGTGAAACACATGACTTAACTTGTGATATTGCCTGCACAGCTCTTGCGGTTCGTTTGGTCATACACCACAAGGTGTCACTGTGGCCTCAAAGCTTCAGAACTGTCACTCTGAGCTCGATTGCTGAGGTCTTAGTTAAAACACGCCCCCCTCTTTAACATACGGAGAAAGAAATGTTGGAATAAATAAATGTGGAAATGATGAAATGATGAAATGTGGAAATAAGTAAATATAGAAATAAATAAGTGTGAAAATAAAGAAATACATAAAAACATAAATACTGAAATAAATGTGGAAATAAATAAAAGTTGAAATAAATAAATGAATAAATGTATAAATAAATAAATACATGTGTGGAAAAATACAATTATACATAAATATGGAAATAAAAGTATAAATACTCATTTATTTGCATTTTTTACATTTCTTTGTATATTTATGTATTTATTTATGTATTTGTGCTTTTTTTAAAATTTCTTCGTACATTTATTTATGTATTTATTTATTTTTAATTTAGTCAGCTTTGGCATTCCATATGCAACGGGGGTTTGATATACGTTTTCTCTTGTTTGATGGGTGTGTCAGAACTACAATCCAATCAGCAGCAACATGTATAGGCAAAATCAAAATCCAATCAGCAGCAACATATACAAAGCACGGGGTTTTAAAGTGAATTTGCAATTTTGCATAGGCCTAATGGGTTCAAGGAAAGTAATTTAACGTAGGCTACAAATGTTTTCCATGCAGCTCAAAAACTGAGGATATTAGAAGATATGTTTGTCGTTTATTGTAAAAATATAGGATATCAACATAATGATGTTGTTTATATTTTAGCTTAGCTTATTTATATTTTGCAAGTGTATGACATTTGGTATAGAAAACCATGCTAATTAAGCGCTTTTCCTAAAAATGAGAAAGAAAATAAGGGTATTAAAACAGTGTGAACTACAAATAAAGTCAGTATGTGAGGCTAAATAGAATCTGTTTTAATCCGAATTAGGTAAAATGTGTGCTTCCATTTCAGTTTCCACAAATCCCTTCACTCGATTGGGATGTTCTCTTGTGTTCTGGGCAGCAAGTGCAGTAACTGTAACATCGGGCATATTTTGTAGCATTAAACACATATTTATGCCGACTTCATCAGGCTCCGAAAATTCTTCACAAAGAACACAAAGAATGGCCTTCTCAGCTGTAACTCTTGCGTCATCAGAACAGTGTGTTGAACGCATCACCGTTTCTGTTTAAAAACGTTGTGCAACGTTTTGTCGGGGATGAACGCAGCGCTCTGGTATAACCAGACAGAGAATGTGTCTAATGGGCTTTATGCCCAGCTGCACTACTTCCTGAATTTCAGCCAGCTCCTTGTTTCCTGTCTGCCATTATTGGCCACATTGATTAATCCAGGTGTGTCTGATTATTGTTGCTGTGACTACTGAGGTCAGGCACACCTGAATTAATCAAATTGTCCAATAATGGCAGACAGGAAACAAGGAGCTGGCTGAAGTTCAGGAAGTAGTGCAGCTGTGCATAAAGCCCATTAAAGAGAATTGGCACTGGCTGGCTACTTCCGGGTTCTGGACTGGCTGCAGTAACACGTCTCTGTCCATGCGGGGGCGCTCGCGGTCGAGTGCAGAAATGAATGAATGGGAGTCAATGGGGTTTCACCCCCATAAATCCACTTTTCTCAGGATGTAATTTTTTGTCAAGTAATTTGAAAGTTGCATTCAAAAGGGAGGGCTAAGATAATACACTCAGCTGAAAATTGCATTTTTAAGTTCACTTATCTGTTCTAAAAATCCGTTCAAAAATTTGATGATGTCACACAATAGCAGAATGCTAGCGTGTTCCGGCCAACAACAGCCTAACCTGTAAGAAATCAAAAGGACATAAGTACTCGTTCATTCGACTTTTGGCCTATTATCTATATTGAACTTGCGGAATCAACAATAAAATCTATGTTAATTTAACGACAAGCAGGTGAAAGAGACACTTTTAGCCGTTTAGCCCCATAGACTCCCATTCATTCTGCTCTCGCCCGCGATCACCTCCAGTGGAATTCTAATGGAACTGCAACCAGGATGATAATGGGGCTAATAGGAAGTGCCAAGGCTCTCCGTTAGACGGGCTCTGGTAAAACTAGGGTGAGCTTGATGATGAGGTAACAAGACACAGCTGATCAGTGATCCGGGCAGTGGTTTATGGGTAATGAAGTCCGTAATAAAAATGGCAATGAACAGGGGAGTGCCCTCTGGTGGCTCTCAAGGGCACTCCAGTATAGGATCACAATAAAAACACTACAATAAATAAATAATTCAAAAGTACACTAAGTGATCTCTCCACGTTAATTTAATTTTAATGTTTGGCTGTCAATGTATAAAATCATCAATGATAAAAAAATAATTTATACAAAAATTAATAAAGGTTTATACCAAGGAATGATTGTAGATTGTTTTTGATGCAGCTTCTGGTCCCAATTTATTAAACGTCTTAAAATAAAATTAGTTAACTTTTAAATGTCATCGGATACAACGCACTAATTGTGTGCACATGTTTTTACTTTCTAATTATATTCAATAATAAATAAAAAATAATACTAAAAAAATAATTGTATGTAATTACAGCTGCAGTTAATTTCAGTAAATACATAATAATACTAAAAATCTGTGCCCTTTAAACCTAATCATATCAACAGACCTGTCCCTAATCTTGCCCCTATCCCATCTCAATAGCAGCAAAAGTGTTCTGCCACAGCCTACAACATGAACCCAATAAGTACATTGTACCTAACTATTTTTGTACATTGTAGTTGAAGGCCCATATAAAGTGCTTCTTTCTTTCATTTTCTCACAAAATGGTTTTTTTTCTTTCTTGTCTCACTTCACTCAATAGGGGTAAATAATTGGATAATTGGATTTATCTTAAATTCTCTTTAATAGATTGGAAAAAAACAATGCGTCTTATATTTATTAAACGATGACATGCTTAAAAGAATAAATGAATTAAGACTAACTTGTTCTTCTGTGGTATCTATAAAATACTAGCCTACTTAAAATACTGCTACTTTAAATAAGGAGGTGATGGTTTAGGCTAATGTTATAATTCAAATTAAATAAAGAGAAATTCTGAAATTGTCTTGATTTGTGTCAAGAATCAACTTAAAAGATAAAGCCATTCATGCATTACTTAAAAAACTTATGGCAAGTAAAACTGTGGAACATGACAGGGATTTAAACATGAATTTGTGAATGTACATATTAAATCAAAAATCATTAATGGATATATAACTTAAGCTCAGGAAGTGTCCCCGTATATTGCATTTGATAATGTTCTGTAATAAGTTTAATTCTTCATAATGCACTTGAAGCATGAAGCAATCTCTTTGTGTCCACATTATTATTGACTTATTTTTTGACACGATTTATCAGTAGAGACTGTAGGGAAAACTGTAAAGCAGTGGTATGGAAAGGTAGGCCTACAACAAGGAGCATTTGTAATTGGTCCCAGTGAGAGGAAACTATGGGGACTGAAGGGTGGTGGAAGTCACATTCTTGTCTTTCCTAGATCAGCATGAATGGGCAGCTAAGAAGTGGGGGTTGGTTGGTGGGACAGATGGATTAGGATTGTGTAGGCTGTTAGGGAACAAAGGCTCGCCTGTATGTACACTCAGCACGGTGTGATCACTTGTAGCAAACACAATTTATAAAGTCAGTAATCCTAAAGTTTTTACGACTTTTTGCCCTTTTCTCAAGTAGTTAGCCTAGCCTACACAATGAGGATAGACGAAACATATATCTACAAAAAAAAAACTCATTTATCAATTTCAACGAGACATTTCTAGTCAAAAAGACATTGTCCTTGTTGTGCATTAAAAAAAACACACACTCACACACACCGAAAGAAATTGTCATTTTAAACGTAAATTATTTAGAAACAGAATTGTCTTGGGATTATTAACGGTGAAGATCCTAGATGGCGCTGTTGTGCGGATATAGTGTAAGTGGAGTCGCTCAATGTAGCTGCGTGCTGTCCAGTGTTGGTGAATCAGTTCGTTCGAACAGTTCGAAAAGGTTCAGTGAGTCTTTACGTCATCACGCGATCCCTAACATATCCAGTAAAGCCACATATACTGTAGGCTAATTTGCTAATTTTGATGTTTGAGTAATTAACCTTGAATTAAAACAATAGCATTTAAACAATACTACTATTTTTTTTTCTCCCCACTGCAAAAAAGCTATTCATTAAACCAACTCTGTTTCATGAAATAATAGCATTTATGTTATTGGGCCTATTAGTCAAATCTTTCGTTCATTCTAAATGCTCTCAATATCAGCTCACGATGGCTCAGGTAGCTGTTGATTCATGACCCGTTCTTGTCAAAGCAGATTTATTATTATTCTTCATAATGTAGCCTAATGTTGATTCCTTTTATCCATAAATATAAGTGTTTGAATACAAAACTCAATTTTTTTCTATATTTTACTTTTTTTTTTTTTTTTTTTTTTTACTATTTTCAATAATTGAATTATAAGAAGGTAAACAGGCCTGCGAATTGCTGGGCTCATAGGAGACTCAAGTTAAATGTATTCGTTTTTGTTCACTTGTACACGTTTTCCTTTTCACGGTTGTATTGTTTTGCCTTGATTTTTATTTATCGATTAGCAGCACGTATGAGTAGCATGATGTATTTATCATGTCACTGTTCAATAAAAAAAGAACCGCTCGGACAGCTCAGTCCGGTACGTGAACAAATCATTTTTGTGAACCGGTTCAAATGATTCATATAAAAGATCCGACTCAAAAGAACGATTACGTTCACCACTCGGCCATTGCTGTTCTCCAACTCTTAACCCGCCGCAGGAATGAGCAACGCTCGCCGAGCAGCAGATACGCGGCCGTTCTAAACAAATAACCTGTTTTAATCGTTCTTGCGGACGTTTATGCAATTCGCTTGACTGACAAGTATATATCACATGCTAACGTGGGTCGTCAGTTCACTAACCTTAACATGTAACAGAATACTCGCTAGTCCCGGCTTGTGAAGCAGGAGTGAAGAGCAATCAATCACCGGACACCTCCACCGTTATTCGTGTTTGTACAGTACAGTGAGCGCTGCTGAGGCAGGGGAACCGCTGCGCTAATGCTTCCCTGACCACACCGACTCAGCGCTGCTATTTTAACGCGGTATCTTGTTTTCGACCAAACATCAGATCAGGTTTTATAGCGGGACAAGATGTTGCAAGTTTTGATTTGCGGCGTTGTGGTCTTCCCGGTCTCTTCTTCACTTTTAGAAAAGTGCTTCCGTCCATTTTCAAGCAGTGGACAGATGCCGACGTCGTGCTGGTCAGCGAGAGGTGAGTTGGTGACAGTTGAGCAGTTCGGTAAGGCCAGACAGCTCTTGTATTTTCATTTGCTGGTTTACTGGCTGTTTGGTGTAAAACTAGTCTCACTGTCAGTTTGAAAGGTCGTGTTTGCACATT
>NW_024121987.1:5402629-5490199 GCF_016745375.1 Pimephales promelas
TATCCGATTATGCAATAAACTGGAATAAATCCTCCATCCTCCCTTTACATAAAACCAAATGGAATGTGGCACCCCATCAATCACAATACCTATTTGTCAGGATCACATCAACTTACTTAGGCATTAAGATTTCCTCCAGACTGTCAGAGTTGGTAACACTCAACTTCAACACCACTACTAAAAAAAATAGAAGACGATTTGCTCAGGTGGCTCAACCTCCAATCTCCATAATCGGCAGGATAGCAGCAATAAAAATGACGATTCTACCAAAAATTAACTACCTATTCTCAATGATTCCAACCTACCCCACACTCACCTGGTTTAAATCACTAGACTCCATTATAACTCACTTCTACTGGAAAAAATAAAACGCCAAGGATAAAACTCACTACACTACAAAAGAGTAAGGTTCAAGGAGGACTAGAAGCACCAAATTTCCAATATTACTCAATGGCTAACCACCTGCAATACATATACAAATGGATTCACCCCACCCAATCTGATATTATAATGGCTAGATATAGAACAATCACTATGCAAATAATTAAATATAGCTGACATACCATTCCTCACCAAAATCAATTAAACAACACACATGTTTTAAGGCAGTAACTATAGCCTCCACTCTGACAGCCTGGTGGAAATTTCACCAAATCACAAACTCTACATTAGCTCCATTAACCTCACTCCACTATGGAACAACGCGTGATTTTATAAGCAATAAAAAAAAACATTGAATTTTCACACATGGGCGGAAAGGGGTATCACCCACATTAAGCATATTTTCAAATCCAACACATTAAAACCATTTCCACAACTGGCTCAGGAGTATGGCATCGGGAACAACGAATTTTTAAAATACCTACAAATCAAATCTTCTGTCCTGGCAAAAATAAACATCAGAGATACAAATTTAGAACTTCCACGCGGCAATATCAGACATGGTCAACATTTCCTCTCCAAAAAAACTGCTCTCTAAAATATACAAAATTATCTCAAATCATCTTCAGACTATATGCTTACCAACAATAAAATGGAAAATGATCTTTCAATAGCCACTGATGCCAACTTCTGGACCCAAATCTGTAAAAACGTCTATCTCATGTCCAAAATGCGAATCTTCAGTTAATACAATACAAAAACTCCACAGAACACATTACACAGGCAATAGATTAGCTAAAATGGGTTTCACATCAGAATTTTGCACACATTGCAATCAAAATTCTACAGATACATACATCCTGCAACCTGGCAACTGCACTCCAATCAAACACTTTTGGGAAGAGGTCACACAATCACTATCCACTATAGTTGGCTGCCACATCCCATTGTCGCTTCCCTTTGCTTGCTGGGGGACCTCACAATAAATCACTGATAAAACTATAAACTCTAAAAATCTCCTCATAGTGCTAACCATCGCCAAGAAAACTATCCTCATGAACTGGAAAACCAGAAATAAATTACACATTAACATTTGGAAAAATCTTATTACAGACTTCATTGCAATGGAAGCATATCTCCATCTTTGTTCAAAGTAAAAAAAAAATGATCATACTTTATGATGCTAGTTTTAATTTAAAAAGAAAAAAAAATTAAAAGGTAATTTCTTTGGCATTTCTTTCTTTTTGTTGTATCTAAAACGAACTGAACCATGACACCAATGTATCGCATGGAATCCGATATTGGATTTGACTCAAAACACAATGCTTCACAATTCCTCCCAAAAATCAACCTTGACTTTCAGTAGTAGATGGAAAATATTGGAAATGGAAAACACCATTTACAGCCAATACAGCCAATTTACCATTGGAAATGCATGGTTTTAAAGCTTTTTAACAGTTATAGCACCACCTATGGTTTGATCTCCATGAAACTGTGCATGCTTCTTCAGCATGTTATGTCACATACGCTCATCAATTTTTGTGAAGTTCTGAGTTTTTATTTATTATTTATAGGATTTTGATTGAGTGCATAAAGACAAAAAAATATAAGAATAAGAATGTAGCCTACTGGGAAAGATTGTCTCTGCTTTGTTTTATAAGAAATATTTCTGTGTCAAGAATTCCAAATTTCCTGTACTCTCAATTTTTGTATAGTAGTGCTACTCATGTTTTAACACCAGGCATGCATAAAAGAGATGTTTCCTGTTTCAAAATCCACTACAAAACATTGGACTGCAATGTATAGAAGAATGAAACTATGGAAGGATTTACCATTGATATTACACATTTTGTAATTAGGAAAATTACTTTAAAAAAACTATTTTAAAGGTGCCATCTGTCAAAAAAAATCAAATCATACTCCATATTCCATACCAGATGGGCGCAGTATACCTCCAGAAAGTGAGTTGTGTAGCGGCCGCGCTCATGTGCACTCTCACGTCTTCAAACAACACAGGCGAGCGCTGTTTTGCTCTCTCTCCCTAGTGCATATTAATCAAATCATTTGACACGATAGTAAAAGGTTGGAAGGCCACAGTTTCACGTGTAGCATTTGGAGATTTTTAGAGATTAGAGACTCAATGAACAACATCTCAGCACTAAATTATAAAGTCCGTCTCATAGACGCCTGTATCAAATACAAGCCGGTGCATTTCGACGATATGGGAAAATAAAAAGCCCAGACTATTATTTGTAGTTTTATGGTTTTGTTTTTTTTTTTCATATTACATTTCTATTGTTATTTTGAATTAATTTGACAGAGAGCATTCACTGAGGTTGACCCAAGCTAGCGCCATTCAGAGCTGCCAACTCTCATGAATTCTTCGCGAGACACGCAATTCACACTTTTCACACGCTCTCACGCCACACATCAATTTTGTCATGCACAGAAAAGGACACAGAGAATGACAGACAAGATGGTGCAGGTTAGTTATGATATATAAAAAATCTCAGCTCTCAGATTTTGTTAATTTTGTTACGCAATTCAAACAATAAATACACTTTTGGGTGCTTGTAAATGTTACAACGACAGAGTGCACGTGAACCGATCATCTCTACTAGCTAATGGTAAAGAGAACTCGAAAATGTTGAAAGAAACAGTATATTACAACTTACCAGAATGTATTCCTATGCATAATATCGACCAATAATTTTTTTTAACTCTTCCCAGAACTGAAATGTAGTAGTGGGCTGTTTCCACATGATTGACATCAGGTTCACGTAGATGTAGACCCACAAGCCATGCGAGTTATTCGTGTATTGCAGTTTGACTGATGGTTATGTTGCTCGCGCCGCATACTGCCTCCCATGGCTGAAAACTGGTATTATGACACCTGCCGGGCTGGGGCTAGTAATTTAGCATGCTGAAATAAATTCAAGGTTACTGTAATATCGCGGCAGCACTATAACTTGTTATTTTTTTAATGACATCATCAACCTTATTTCTTCTCATTCTTTTGATGCGTGTAGCTCATTTTTGGGATATTTTAACTTCAATTTTTCCAGATGGCACCTTTAATAACACTATATATGGTAAATTGTTGTTTTTGATATTTGGAATAAATGTTAGGTTCATTGACCTAACTTTTTATTGGTTTTGATTAAACATATTTGTATTTGATTGTTGGGACTCCAGGAAGAGAAGGCTAATGAGGATCCAAATAAACAAATAAAATCAGAATATAGGAAAGAACATCTACAGCCAATACCAACAATTTACTTAGGAAAATATATTTTTGCCTTTTTTTGACAGTAATAGAATCTTGTCTTGCCTGATCTACACCACTTTTTTCAGTAGTCCTCAAAGTGTGCCCATATATATGTAAAATGTGTTGTAAATATCTCATTTCGTTATGAAGTTTAGAAACTTATTTACATTTGGGCATTATGTCAATTGCTAAAGCTATTTGCCTGTTTTCAAATTGCCTATTTTTTTTTTGTCTTGATCGAATTAACAACATTTATTCATTTATTTTTTTCAAAGCTCTAAATGTCACCGTTACAAAAACTATAAGGCCAAACCTGGCATGTTTGGTATCATTGGACTCGTCAAGGATTCAGGAGTGTGAAGAGAGCACTCCCATGAAAAAACGCAGGGTTGAAAATTCTCAGGCTCCTTCAGGGCATTGTGCTGATGACCTATACTGAGTTTTTTGAGATACACCAATGTTCTCAGACTATAAAGGTACCTTGGACAAACAGACTGCATGCCAATTTTATTTGACTAGTGGTTGGTTGCGGTAATGGCCATTTTCATGACTTTATTCCCTGTTATAGCGCCACCAAATGGCCAATCATCGTGATTTTTTTCATGTGACCTCAGAATGAGCTCATGAAAAGGTGTCCCCAAGTTTAGCAAAAATATCTCATTCCAGTCACAAGTTATAACCGTTTTAGTAAAAGTGGCTCTCCTGCCATCAAACATTTTGGTTCCCCTTAGCAACCGATAATTGAAATTGTGAAATTTTTTTAATGATTATAGACAGTGAGACTCCAGTCAGAGAACATTTCTGCAGTGGTTTGGTTCAGATCGGGCCAAAAACCTAGAAATAGTTCTCAAAAGTTTGTTTTTCAAAAAAACGCAATTTACTCGAAATTGTCGACTGAAGGGCGAGACAATCCGAGGCATGCATCTTGTCCGGCTTGAAGGATTCCAACGATGTAAGACACTTGAGCCTACGCCCGACGGTTGAGGAGTTTTGAGCCATTTCGTATTTTGCCCGCTGTAGCGCCCCCGTCAGGCCGATCGGGGCATGCCTTTGTGACGCTGTCGGCGGATATGAGTACTACCAGTACTACTTCGTGCTTGAACCCCTAATAAATCAAACTTAATTAGTTTTTTTTTTTTTTTTTTTTTTTTTTAATTAGTTGTTCTGTGACTAGCTTTTAACATTCATTTTTGGGGGAAAACATTGCTGGTAGTTAAAACTAATGTAATTTATATAATTAACAAAATAACCAAAACAAGGAGCAGAACATCTATGAACATCTACAGTATGAACAATAATAAAGCATGCCAACAAACAACCATGAAGGACAGGACCTTACAACGCACACAGGAACCACAGAGGTTTGAATAAGTGCTAACAATATAACAAGACCCTAGGAACAATGAAGACTAATGAACGGGAAACCAAATCAACAACAGGACTACAGAACCTTACATAGAAACTGAACATAGGAACAAAACAAACATAATTATACTTAATTATAATTATTCTCTGTTGCATTGATTTCCTATTATCACTGTAAAGCTGCTTTGAAACAATCTGTATTGTAAAAAGCACTATATAAATAAAGGTGACTTTGACTTGACTTGCCTTTTGACTTTTGACATAGTAAGACAAAACACAGACATAAGAACACAGGCCAGGATCACGACATTGTGTTGCACGGTTATTGTAAGAAACAATTATTGTTATTGTGGAAATCTTTGACTACTGAAACCATGAGTAGTGTCCAGCAAAACAAGACTTTGATACATTATACATGTTTGCATAAGAAACTAAAAGTAAATTTCATGATATGTTGTTAGCAGGGATGCATTATATTGTTAAAAAATGGCAGTACAAAGACATAACGTTAGAAAACATTTCTATCAAAAAATAAATGCTGTTCTTTTTTTTTTTAACTTTTTTATTTATCAAAGAATCCTGAGGGCTATTTCACAAAACCAAGATAGCGGATTAAGCCGGGATTTTCCAGATATCCTGGCTGAATTAAGCCGGGACTCGGTTTCACGAAAGCAGCAGCACATAAGTTACCATGGCGATTTATTCTGTGCAGCTAGCCTGCTCCAGACCAGGCTAAAACAGCCAGGCTTATTCAATCCTGGTGCCTTATCTGTTCAGTCTGCGGTCAGGCCGATCAGAAACCAATGTGTTTTGTCAGTTATATATGTGTTCAGCGCAATTTTATCAGCCTACATTAAAATACCTCAGATACATATTGGCATTCAGTCAAGTATAGCCTACTATTATTATTGTAACAATATGATGGTAGCCTACCATTATTAACTATAATAATAATTATCCATATGGGCATTGTTACTGTTCAGTTGTGTTTTTGAAGACTGCTGTTCTAAGTTTGACAGATAGGTCTTTAATAGCCTATTGTATGTGATGAGTGAATTAGAGAAATGGCTGATAATGAAGCAAAAGTTTTGTCAATCAAGTCAGGCAATATAGTTGCTCTAAACACATGTTTCGTCCTTTACAATGGCATGCCCATTTTTGGATGACATCTGATGAAGCACTTATATTGAGAAGGCCTTTCAGACGTGAAAGAGAATTACCTGCAAGAGCGTTAGGGTAGAGTGGGGGAAACGCCCCCCTTAAGGAAAATGTGACATTACTGTAAAACAAAACATAAATGTGACTAGAATTGCCATCCCAGTTTTGAGTGTCTTTGGCAGGAGTTATTTACCAAATATTAAAATATAAAACAATTGCATAATTGTTTTGTTTTTTTGACTGAAAATATTTTTGTACAAAGGGCCAAATCAACAGCCAAATGAACATAGTTTTTAATCTCTAAAAGTAAAGGGCAAGTAATGCAACAACATAATATACCTATTAATATTTATTTCAGGAATGTACAAAATAGCCAAATTTCTATATTTTGATTTCTACACGAGGCCTATAATTGATGTAGTATTTGTTCATCACTATCATCAAGAAAAATAGAAAACCCTAAATAAATATTAAACATAAATTAGTATATTAATAGTGAAATATATTACATAAATGCATTAAAAGTCACTGTGTTTTATCATTGGGTCACCTAACCACCTTCCATCATTGCATTCACCAAGCTAGCTAATGCTCACTTGAAGTAATTTTTTCATGTTTTGTTCAAATATTTTGATTTTACCGCCTAGTTATACTGCATTAAAGTGTAAAATGAAGACTGTGATGAACAGAAATATGTTACTGTAGTAATTATGATAAAGAGAAACTATGCCCCTTGGGGGGTGTTTCCCCCCACTCTACCCTACTGCTTTACTGGGGATGGCATCTGCTACCTGTGCAGACTTTTGGGTCCCAACATTTGATCAGACACTTACCAGTTCTGATATTTGATCTTGACCTGTTGCCAGGTCCTCTTTGTTCCAGTCATGTTTGTTCTGTATAAATATTGATAGGATGTGTAACAAAAAAGAGTAACATAAATTAATAAGCTGTGTAACATAAATTAATCAGCTGTCAGCAGTGTTGGGTAAGTTACTCTAAAAAAGTAATGAATTACTAGTTACTAATTACCTCTTCAACAGTGTAATTAGATTACTGTACTAATTACTCTCTCTAAAAAGTATTTAATTACTTTTAATTACTAATTACTTTCAAAATCCCATATCAATCTCAACCAGCTGAATAATACAAGGATAGACATGAATCTGTTTTAATTCTTTCAAATAAATACTATAAAATTGCATGAATTATCCTTAAACAGACCAAGGTGGACACGGTTACAATATAAAAACATACTTTTTAGCATCAGACAATAGGCTACATTTTGATGTTAACCCCACTATTGTTTAATGTCTGATCTCATGACATTTCACACTTTTTTCATACATATTTTACAATAATTCATACGAATTTGTACGAGTGCGGTCGTAATATTTAGATTCCTCATAAAATGCATACGAATCGCTGTGAGATCGGATTGATCTATACACAGTTTTTACCTCAATTACATCAGAAGTAACTGTAATTAAATTACAGATAAATGAAGAGTAATCCCTTACTTTACATTTTCAATGAAAAGTAATGAAATTACAGTAACTAATTACTTAGTAATTAGTTACACCCTACACTGGAAGTATTGCGCACGCAACTTATCCATTGTAGCATCAATGAATCTGTGATGGACTGTGTGGTCTGTTGAAGAAAGCTGTTGACTCCCACTTATCTGAATTACTTACACCTGGCTTGACATAGCCGCTCCTCCTGAGCCTGGTTTGGCCTTTGTGAAACTGATAAAGCCAGGATGCACTGATCACACTAGGTCAAGCCCAGCTTTATCTCTTATCCTGGATTTCTAAATTCTGCTTTTGTGAAACAGCCCTCTGGAATGCATCACTGTTTCCACCAAAAATATTACAATATAATCAACATTGATATTAATTATAAGAAAAGTTTCTTCAGCACCAAATCAGCATATTGGAATGATACTGAAGACTGGAGTAATGATGCTGAAAATGTATTAATAATATTTCCCAGTATTGCTGTTTATATTCAGTCAGCCTTGGTGCACATTAGAGACTTCTTTTAAAATACATTTTTAAAAGTTTATCAGTGGTATGAACATATAACAGCATTGTAAAATATTTAACACACACATATATATATATATATATATATATATATATATATATATATACTTAAAGTTTAAGTATACTTAAACATTTAAAATAAATGAATGAAAAATAAAAAATAAATTTGATTAAATTTAAAATTATATATATATATATATAATTTTAAATTTAATCAAATTTATTTTTTATTTTTCATTCATTTATTTTAAATGTTTAAGTATACTTAAACTTTAAGTATTTACTTAAATTTACTTTATTTTGCATTTGTATTAAATCAATATTTATATTAAACGACCCAGAACAAATAAAATGTAATAAATTTGACCTATAGCTCATTTCCATGCCATTTCCATACCAGTGTACAGTCACTAGAGGGTGACGTTACACCTCACAAAACTCTTATTGAAACTATAAGTCTTACTTATTGTGGCACTGATCATCCTTGTGGGGAACATGAGAAAAATAGCTTATAAATCATACCAAGTGAGTTTTCTGGGTAGGTTTAGGGCTAGAGTTAGGCAACACAGAATATACAGTTTGTACAATATACAATTTTTATGTCTATGGGCTGTCTCCATAAAACATAAAAAAACAACATGTGTGTGTTGTATAAGAGTCTTGAAGTAGTCTTGAGGCAATTAATAGATGTTCATAGAAATCACAAAAGTATCCTATACTGTACGTGCTAAAGTAAAGTAATTCAGGCAGATTTACTTTAATGTCCGTGTGTGTGTGTGTGTGTGTGTGTGTGTGTGTGTGTGTGTGTGTGTGCGTGCTCTCAGTTCCTTTGCAGATTAGGTTTCCAGGCTAACGCAGATGATCTGTTGAAGAAGAACTCAATTTGTGAGAAGGAGAGAATTATCTCACTTCCACAAGTGTGCCACTTGTAACTCAACCCTACTCTCAGCGATGGTGACAAACTGGTCTTACCCACTGCCCGTTTCTTGACCCAAACACTTAAAATATACACTCCTAATCTCTGACCTTGACACTGTCAGTCCAGACTAAAGTTTATATATCAATCAGAGGGGTTTTGTAACATCTTAACAAAAAGTAAACATCATACTGGTCATGATTTATTATCCCCTTAATGGTGTCATAGTGGTCAAGATGGTCAGTGGTCAAAGATGAAGGTTATTGCATTATAACAACATTTCAAACCAATATTTTTAATAGAACCATGAGCACATTAAGGATCTCAAGTGAAACATTCCACACACAAAAAAAAATAAGTTTATTAGGATTTGGAGTATATATACTGTATATATATATATATATACTGTATACTGTATACTGTATACTCCATCTTTCTCCTCTGCATTCAGAAATTCACAACATGTGGGATTAAACTGGATAGTGTTTATAAAGCAGTTGCTGGAGGGAAGGATAAATAATTGATGTGCTGTCCTGTTTGGATGGCCTCCTGTCCTCTTACCTGTGACTGAAAACTCTGATGTATATTTCCACCTGCTTTTTATCAGTTCATTCTAACACACAAACACTATGGCTACACACACACAGCCATAAAATGCTTTGTGTTTTCCCAGGAAGCAAACTCAGAATTGCGTCTGTTTACACAAAGGAAATACAGATATCATAAATGTAGCCTACAAGTGCTGCACATGGCCATGTCATAAAAATAACAAATCTGCAAATATAGAGACAAGTAAAAATGATTGTATTAAATCATAAAAACAATGGATCGGCTAGTTAAACTTAAAAACAAAGGGGTTTTGTAAAAATGACGCAAATATAGAAACAAACTTCAAGAGAAACGTTTCATAAAATATATTTGTTAGATGGTAAAATTATTGGTATAATGTTCAAAAGGAGTGTTGTGACACTTTGTAGATGTCAGGTCAAATCCCATTTATTTATATAGTGCTTTTTACAATAGGCTACAGATGTTTCAAAGCAGCTTTACCAAGATAACAGGAAAATAAGGCAACAAACTAAGTTTGTTTCCAGAAGAAAATAGCGTCAGTCCAGCTTAAGTATTTTTAAAAAAGTTATATATATATATATATATATATATATAGTTGCTCTGGGAAAAAAAAACGTGATGTCATCGTTCAGCTCATTTCAGTTCTCATACAATGGTGTGAATGCAGACAGATAATATTGTAGAATATTAAATAAAATGTTAAATGAGTATCAGTGCTGATGGCTGTCGTGTTGATGAGGCCTTCACAGGGAGAGTCTAGTTGACATAAGCTCTGCTGACACTTTAGGCATGCGTTGTGTTCATGTTTAGGTGCAGGTCCTCCATCTGGTCTGGATATGGCCTGGATACAGCATATTACAGTAAACCTACAGTAAAATAAGCAGAAAGACCAACATTAGCGAAGATTACATTCTTCTTATGATGTAACAAGTACATCAGGTGTTTAGGAAAATTAGGAAACACGGATGTAAACCGCGTATTGAGTGGTGTTTCAAACTCATTGATCAATATGCTTGCGTGGGAGTCAGTGAACTGTGCGCTGGTGTGCGAGTCTCATCGACAATAAACGCAAGCTATCAGCTCTAACCACCACATTTAGGCCTACATTGTTATTAATAGTGGATACTTTCATGCGCTTTCATGTCCAAGTATCTGCTATCAAACCCGTTGAAGTGCAGTTTCTGTTCATGTGTGCTATGTGTGTTAACCCTATATATCCTACCCTACATACAGTTAGGGTGAAACACATGACTTAACTTGTGATATTGCCTGCACAGCTCTTGCGGTTCGTTTGGTCATACACCACAAGCTGTCACTGTGGCCTCAAAGCTTCAGAACTGTCACTCTGAGCTCGATTGCTGAGGTCTTAGTTAAAACACGCCCCCCTCTTTAACATACGGAGAAAGAAATGTTGGAATAAATAAATGTGGAAATGATGAAATGATGAAATGTGGAAATAATTAAATATAGAAATAAATAAGTGTGAAAATAAAGAAATACATAAAAACATAAATACTGAAATAAATGTGGAAATAAATAAAAGTTGAAATAAATAAATGAATAAATGTATAAATAAATAAATAAATGTGTGGAAAAATACAATTATAGGCCTACATAAATATGGAAATAAAAGTATAAATACTCATTTATTTGCATTTTTTACATTTCTTTGTATATTTATTTATGTATTTATTTATGTATTTGTGCTTTTTTAAATTTCTTCGTACATTTATTTATGTATTTATTTATTTTTAATTTAGTCAGCTTTGGCATTCCATATGCAACGGGGGTTTGATATACGTTTTCTCTTGTTTGATGGGTGTGTCAGAACTACAATCCAATCAGCAGCAACATGTATAGGCAAAATCAAAATCCAATCAGCAGCAACATATACAAAGCACGGGGTTTTAAAGTGAATTTGCAATTTTGCATAGGCCTAATGGGTTCAAGGAAAGTAATTTAACGTAGGCTACAAATGTTTTCCATGCAGCTCAACAACTGAGGATATTAGAAGATATGTTTGTCGTTTATTGTAAAAATATAGGATATCAACATAATGATGTTGTTTATATTTTAGCTTAGCTTATTTATATTTTGCAAGTGTATGACATTTGGTATAGAAAACCATGCTAATTAAGCGCTTTTCCTAAAAATGAGAAAGAAAATAAGGGTATTAAAACAGTGTGAACTACAAATAAAGTCAGTATGTGAGGCTAAATAGAACGTGTTTTAATCCGAATTAGGTAAAATGTGTGCTTCCATTTCAGTTTCCACAAATCCCTTCACTCGATTGGGATGTTCTCTTGTGTTCTGGGCAGCAAGTGCAGTAACTGTAACATCGGGCATATTTTGTAGCATTAAACACATATTTATGCCGACTTCATCAGGCTCCGGAAATTCTTCACAAAGGACGCAAAGAATGGCCTTCTCAGCTGCAACTCTTGCGTCATCAGAACAGTGTGTTGAACGCATCACCGTTTCTGTTTAAAAACGTTGTGCAACGTTTTGTCGGGGATGAACGCAGCGCTCTGGTATAACCAGACAGACAGAGAATGTGTCTAATGGGCTTTATGCCCAGCTGCACTACTTCCTGAATTTCAGCCAGCTCCTTGTTTCCTGTCTGCCATTATTGGCCACATTGATTAATCCAGGTGTGTCCGATTATTGTTGCTGTGACTACTGAGGTCAGGCACACCTGAATTAATCAAATTGTCCAATAATGGCAGACAGGAAACAAGGAGCTTGCTGAAGTTCAGGAAGTAGTGCAGCTGTGCATAAAGCCCATTGAAGAGAATTGGCACTGGCTGGCTACTTCCGGGTTCTGGACTGGCTGCAGTAACACGTCTCTGTCCATGCGGGGGCGCTCGCGGTCGAGTGCAGAAATGAATGAATGGGAGTCAATGGGGTTTCACCCCCATAAATCCACTTTTCTCAGGATGTAATTTTTTGTCAAGTAATTTGAAAGTTGCATTCAAAAGGGAGGGCTAAGATAATACACTCAGCTGAAAATTGCATTTTTAAGTTCACTTATCTGTTCTAAAAATCCGTTCAAAAATGTGATGACGTCACACAATAGCAGAATGCTAGCGTGTTCCGGCCAACAACAGCCTAACCTGTAAGAAATCAAAAGGACATAAGTACTCGTTCATTCGACTTTTGGCCTATAATCTATATTGAACTTGCGGAATCAACAATAAAATCTATGTTAATTTAACGACAAGCAGGTGAAAGAGACACTTTTAGCCGTTTAGCCCCATAGACTCCCATTCATTCTGCTCTCGCCCGCGATCACCTCCAGTGGAATTCTAATGGAACTGCAACCAGGATGATAATGGGGCTAATAGGAAGTGCCAAGGCTCTCCGTTAGACGGGCTCTGGTAAAACTAGGGTGAGCTTGATGATGAGGTAACAAGACACAGCTGATCCGGGCAGTGGTTTATGGGTAATGAAGTCCGTAATAAAAATGGCAATAAACAGGGGAGTGCCCTCTGGTGGCTCTCAAGGGCACTCCAGTATAGGATCACAATAAAAACACTACAATAAATAAATAATTCAAAAGTACACTAAGTGATCTCTCCACGTTAATTTAATTTTAATGTTTGTCTGTCAATGTATAAAGTCATCAATGATAAAAAAATAATTTATACAAAAATTAATAAAGGTTTATACCAAGGAATGATTGTAGATTGTTTTTGATGCAGCTGCAATTTATTAAATGTCTTAAAATAAAATTAGTTAACTTTTAAATGTCATCGGATACAACGCACTAATTGTGTGCACATGTTTTTACTTTCTAATTATATTCAATAATAAATAAAAAATAATACTAAAAAAATAATTGTATGTAATTACAGCTGCAGTTAATTTCAGTAAATACATAATAATACTAAAAATCTGTGCCCTTTAAACCTAATCACATCAACAGACCTGTCCCTAATCTTGCCCCTATCCCATCTCAATAGCAGCAAAAGTGTTCTGCCACAGCCTACAACATGAACCCAATAAGTACATTGTACCTAACTATTTTTGTACATTGTAGTTAAAGGCCCATATAAAGTGCTTCTTTCTTTCATTTTCTCACAAAATGTTTTTTTTTCTTGTCTCACTTCACTCAATAGGGGTAAATAATTGGATAATTGGATTTATCTTAAATTCTCTTTAATAGATTGGAAAAAAACAATGCGTCTTATATTTATTAAACGATGACATGCTTAAAAGAATAAATGAATTAAGACTAACTTGTTCTTCTGTGGTATCTATAAAATACTAGCCTACTTAAAATACTGCTACTTTAAATAAGGAGGTGATGGTTTAGGCTAATGTTATAATTCAAATTAAATAAAGTGCATTACTTTAAAAACTTATGGCAAGTAAAACTGTGGAACATGACAGGGATTTAAACATGAATTTGTGAATGTACATATTGAATCAAAAATCATTAATGGATATATAACTTAAGCTCAGGAAGTGTCCCCATATATTGCATTTGATAATGTTCTGTAATAAGTTTAATTCTTCATAATGCACTTGAAGCATGAAGCAATCTCTTTGTGTCCACATTATTATTGACTTATTTTTTGACACGATTTATCAGTAGAGACTGTAGGGAAAACTGTAAAGCAGTGGTATGGAAAGGTAGGCCTACAACAAGGAGCATTTGTAATTGGTCCCAGTGAGAGGAAACTATGGGGACTGAAGGGTGGTGGAAGTCACATTCTTGTCTTTCCTAGATCAGCATGAATGGGCAGCTAAGAAGTGGGGGTTGGTTGGTGGGACAGATGGATTAGGATTGTGTAGGCTGTTAGGGAACAAAGGCTCGCCTGTATACTTGTAGCAAACACAATTTATAAAGTCAGTAATCCTAAAGTTTTTACGACTTTTTGCCCTTTTCTCAAGTAGTTAGCCTAGCCTACACAATGAGGATAGACGACATATATCTACAAAAAAACTAATTTATCAATTTCAACGAGACATTTCTAGTCAAAAAGACATTGTCCTTGTTGTGCATTAAAAAAACACACACTCACACACACCGAAAGAAATTGTCATTTTAAACGTAAATTATTTAGAAACAGAATTGTCTTGGGATTATTAACGGTGAAGATCCTAGATGGCGCTGTTGTGCGGATATAGTGTAAGTGGAGTCGCTCAATGTAGCTGCGTGCTGTCCAGTGTTGGTGAATCAGTTCGTTCGAACAGTTCGAAAAGGTTCAGTGAGTCTTTACGTCATCACGTGATCCCCAACATATCCAGTAAAGCCACATATACTGTAGGCTAATTTGCTAATTTTGATGTTTGAGTAATTAACCTTGAATTAAAACAATAGCATTTAAACAATACTACTATTTTTTTTCTCCCCACTGCAAAAAAGCTATTCATTAAACCAACTCTGTTTCATGAAATAATAGCATTTATTTTATTGGGCCTATTAGTCAAATCTTTCGTTCATTCTAAATGCTCTCAATATCAGCTCACGATGGCTCAGGTAGCTGTTGATTCATGACCCCTTCTTGTCAAAGCAGATTTATTATTATTCTTCATAATGTAGCCTAATGTTGATTCCTTTTATCCATAAATATAAGTGTTTGAATACAAAACTCAATTTTTTTCTATATTTTACTTTTTTTTTTTTTTTTTTTTACTATTTTCAATAATTGAATTATAAGAAGGTAAACAGGCCTGCGAATTGCTGGGCTCATAGGAGACTCAAGTTAAATGTATTCGTTTTTGTTCACTTGTACACGTTTTCCTTTTCACGGTTGTATTGTTTTGCCTTGATTTTTATTTATCGATTAGCAGCACGTATGAGTAGCATGATGTATTTATCATGTCACTGTTCAATAAAAAAAGAACCGCTCGGACAGCTCAGTCCGGTACGTGAACAAATCATTTTTGTGAACCGGTTCAAATGATTCATATAAAAGATCCGACTCAAAAGAACGATTACGTTCACCACTCGGCCATTGCTGTTCTCCAACTCTTAACCCGCCGCAGGAATGAGCAACGCTCGCCGAGCAGCAGATACGCGGCCGTTCTAAACAAATAACCTGTTTTAATCGTTCTTGCGGACGTTTATGCAAATTCGCTTGACTGACAAGTATATATCACATGCTAACGTGGGTCGTCAGTTCACTAACCTTAACATGTAACAGAATACTCGCTAGTCCCGGCTTGTGAAGCAGGAGTGAAGAGCAATCAATCACCGGACACCTCCACCGTTATTCGTGTTTGTACAGTACAGTGAGCGCTGCTGAGGCAGGGGAACCGCTGCGCTAATGCTTCCCTGACCACACCGACTCAGCGCTGCTATTTTAACGCGGTATCTTGTTTTCGACCAAACATCAGATCAGGTTTTATAGCGGGACAAGATGTTGCAAGTTTTGATTTGCGGCGTTGTGGTCTTCCCCGGTCTCTTCTTCACTTTTAGAAAAGTGCTTCCGTCCATTTTCAAGCAGTGGACAGATGCCGACGTCGTGCTGGTCAGCGAGAGGTGAGTTTGGTGACAGTTGAGCAGTTCGGTAAGGCCAGACAGCTCTTGTATTTTCATTTGCTGGTTTACTGCTGTTTGGTTGTAAAACTAGTCTCACTGTCAGTTTGAAAGGTCGTGTTTGCACATTTCTAATATAATATTCACATAAAAAAGCTAAATTGATGGAAACGATCATACCAGCTGTTAAAATGCTGATGCTGTGTTTGCACCTTGACCTGTAGCAGGGGCTTCACAGACTCAGGGACCCCCAAACAGGCTCTCAGCCAACCCCAGTTTTCAATATCTATCCAAGTCCTTGACAGATATCTTTGGCACCCTATACAACTTTGAGTGATAGATTTATATGTTGAGGCTTGTGTATTTAAGGGATCAATTATGTTTATAATAATCAGACTATGTTGTGCTCATGTTATCCTTTGATACAGCTGATGTCATGACCTTAATCACTCCCTTATCAACTCAGCCATGGAGTCCATGGATAGTCCATGGAGAATGAGCATGAATTGACCAACTTAAAGAAATGTACAGACCTCTTTTATATTTACAGATTTCCATATAAACAAGCCTGGGTGAAATATGTCTTCAATGATCTGATCTCTACCTGAAGTCAGATCGCTACAGACACATCTGGGTAATAAACCCAGTACACACAGTCAACTTTTAACCACTAGTGATATATTAAGATATTCTCAAACTCAACATCTGAAACTAGTCACTATTTAACTATTTTAAATGAGGGGAACCTTTATCTGTGGTCATCCATACATGCAATTTTTTTTGCAGATAAGCAGTTTCAGATCAGTTCTGGGTGGGTTCAGCAAAAATAGTCATTGACAGTAGTTTTGTGCTCTTGTTAGCTTATGCAATAGTCACATTGTGCTTTTTACAATACAGATTGTTTCAAAGCTAACAGAAAAATAATGTAAAAAAGTTTGTTTCCAGAAGACAAGAGCATCACAGTCCAGCTTAAGTAAGTTCAGTGATGTTTCATTTTTGTTTTTAAAAAAGTTATTAATTTAGTTAATTTATATATAGCTGCTCTGGAGTAAACCGTTATGTTATCGTCTAGCTCCGTTCAGTTCTTGTATAATAGTGTCAGACTGCAGGCAGATCAATATTATTGTTGAATATTAAATATAAAATAAGTAAGCCAAGCCAATGGCAACAAGGGTTACAGTGGCAAGGAACCAAAACTCCATCAGGTGGAGAAAAAAACCTTGGGCGAACCCAGACTCAGTCGGGGGGTCAGTTCTCCTCTGGCCAATGAATGAAAAGTGTATGATTATGATTCAGGTAGCATTATAGACCTTATGCGCCAGAGAAACAAGGGCGCTGCCATCTTTAGAATATTGTCTTTGAACTTCTGTTTTTGTGGTTGCTATGGCATTGCTGTCCAGAAGTAATTAGCTTTGAAGTGGATTTACTTCATGTAAAGTTAACAAAAGTTAGCAGATGTCTTGACAAATGTCAGTGGACCGGCAAGATTTTAAAACGAGCTGTTCATTAATAAATACGCAAGATCATTGTAAAAATACAGACCGGAAGTCAAAAGACAATGAGCGCAGTGCTGAAAGGTGGTGGGGCTTCATAAGGTCTGTTGGTCAGAAGTCAGATTGATTTGGAACAATCAGAATATTATCCAGATCCATCTGGTTTAAGATTAGAGTCATCACACCAGGATAGAGACGGTTTGTTGAGCCATCAGTGCTGATGGCTGTCGTGTCGATGAGGCCTTCAATGGGAGTCTAGAGCCCCTTTCACACAGCACGTTGATCCCGGAAAATTGCCTGAACGCCTTCTGTGTGAACGCAAACATGACCCAGGATTGATACCAGCATCGATGCCGGGATGGGGACCTAGTAACATTGCCGGAATCAGTCCTGGAACCCGCGCTGTGTGAATAAAAGCCAGGACCAATGCCGTAAAGGCCTCATTATGCTTCTTCGTCAACTCCACGGCGTAGCTATGTTGTCACAACTACGGCGTCGTGGACGTTCATGCTTCTGCGTCAGATTGCGGTGCATTTCTCCGCCAGAACGCTAGGGTGTGTGTGGTTCGCGATTCTCTTTGCTAGTTTGTTTGAATGTTGTTGCAGCTGGAGTTAATTGACGTTGAACAACAAGACGACACAAAATTTGTCCACATAGAACCAACACGGATCCAGGGCCCGTGCCATAGCTTTTCGGAATGACTTGAAGGATTTTTTCAGTCTCCACATGGAACTGTGCCATGGCAGGATAATGTAGTGTCCCGTGGCAGACTTGTGGTGCGTTCTATTATAGCCAACGAACCGACTCGGACCTCGGATTTGACGTCACGTCCACACTTCAAGTGTTATTATGTTTTGTGTGTCCAAGTCGCTGAAAAAAATGGACGCTACCCGGAAAGCTGTTATAATGGTAGCACTGGCCGAGTACCAAGCACTTACATTAAAAAATATATATTATGACTACACCCAACATGACGTCTGCAACATGACATCATGACTTTTGCGTAAACATATACGCCACTTTCGAGTCAGGTGGCGTGTTATCTCCACGCATTTTGTGCTATCCGCGTGTGTCCGCGTGTATGCGTATATGTCTACGCCATTAACGTCCGCGTCATTTCGCGTGTCTGAACACGCAGTCAAATCTCCAGTCATAAATGCCATTAACCCCAGTGGCGGTTAAGTTTAGGGATGGGGTTGAGGTAAGTCATATCTTTTTTTTACCTAGGATGGTAAGGGAACAGTCATAAATGCCATTAACCCCAGTGACGGTTAGGTTTAGGGACGGGGTTGAGGTAAGTCATATATTTATATAATGTTAAGTCAACGGCGTTCATAAACACGCTGAAAGGCGATTATGCGTCTTGATAGCACGTCAAAAATGGAAATACGAATTGGCGTGTCATACACACGCTACTTCATGAGATCAGTCTGCTACACCTTATCAAAACGCAGCCATTTGAACTTGAAAATGTTCACTTTATTTAATGTTTTTCATGTTAATCTTCAGTTAGCAACTCTAGCTACATTGGTAATTGCACGCACAACAACCAGTTCCCATACCTACAGGGGACGCAGTAATACGAGTGATTATAATTGTCATTTAAAATACCAAAGCAGTTCAAAAACAATGAAAACAATTCATTCTTACAAGTCACAGGGCGCAGCCATTTTGAATTCAGAAACGGAATTCTTGCTCGGTGTCCTCACGGTTGTCCGATGACCGAGAGGAGAAATCCGAGATAAAGGGACATGTTGCTAGACAATTTCTGTCGTCTGATTCGGATCTCCGAGATGGATGAATAATAGACCATTGGTTAGTACTGTATTATCAATGATGTAAGCGTGTGAACATTGCATTGAAAATAAACAACAAGAATGAAAGAAAAGGACGAATAAATGCCTGCAAACGGTAACGAAGCAGAGACCAGGAGCTCCTTACTATCCGCGCTGATGCTGAGATCGTTCATCACCTTTGTGGAACGGTATGCGCGTGTACATGTTTTCGACGCATATACGTTACACGTCTCATCCTGATGTAACGTTTCTATCCGGGATCTTTACGGGTTGTGTGTGAATGCACTCACAGATCCCGGCAAATCATTGGCAGTGTGAATGAACCAAAATCAAACAATCCCGGGACAAATGCCGGGTCACATTATCTGTGTATTTTCTGGAATCTCTGTGTGAAAGGGTTGACAGAATCTCTGCTGACACTTCAAGGATGCGTTATGGTCGTGTCTAGGCGTGCGTCCTCCATCTGTTCTGGATACTTCTGGATCCAGCTGATTACAGCAAACTTCGGAATTAGCAGAAAGACATTAGTGTAGATTCTATTCTTCTTATGATGTAACAAGTACATTGGTGTTATGTTCCTGGTTCCGGCTGACCTAATTTAAACAGCCTAATAATCATTTAACTGATTTGAATAATAGGAATGTATTATTTTCTATCTGTATGCCAGGTTAAATAGATAAGTTTGTAGTCTAGATTTGAACTGATAGAGTGTCGGCTTCCCGAACAACGTTAGGAAGATTGTTCCAGAGTTGTGGTGCTAAATAGGAAAAGGATCTACCACCAGCTGTTGATATTCTAGGTATTATCAACTAGCCAGAGTTGTGAGATCGCAATAGATGTGGACTGTAATGCGTTAAGAGCTTCTTGTACTTGGGAGCTAAACCATTTAGTACTAGTTTGTAAGTAATCAGCAATATTTAAAATTATACAATGTTTATTGAGAGCAAATGCAGTGTGGATAGAACCAGGCTAATATGGACATACTTCCTGGTTATGCTAAACCTCTAGAACTCTAAGAACTCTAGCTGCTGCGTTTTAGACCAGTAGTAGTTTGTTTATTATGCATGCAGTGCAACTTATGGATGATTAGAGCATTACAATAATCTAGCCTTGAGGTCATGAACGCATGAACTAACTGTTCTGCATTTTTCATTGAAAGCATATCATAATTTAGATATATTTTAAGATGGAAGAATGCGGTTTTACTAGAAATGTGGCTTTCAAGTGAAAGATTGGTATCAAAGAGCACTCCCAGGTTCCTAACCGACGACGAAGACTTGAGAGAGCAGCCATCAAGTGCTAGACAGTATTCTAAGGTTAGTAGGTGTGGAGGTTTTTGGTCTAATCATTAGAAATTCTGTTTTTCAGACAAAAGTAGTCATTACTAGTCAACCAAATTGTTATATCAACTATGCATTGCATTAAAGGGGTGGTTCAGGATTTTGGACGTCGGACCTCATTTCCAAGTTAGCCTGCGTGTTATTTAACAGTGGAGACCAAAAAAAAGTCATCAAGTTCTTTCAGTCAACGAGTCAACGGTAAACTGTATCTGCTAGCCTGCCTTTAAAAACAGTTTTACCCACTCCACAGTGTATCCAGTCTCTTTGGTAGAGAGAGAGAGAGAGAGAGAGAGAGAGAGAGAGAGAGAGATAGATGAGGAAAACAAACAAGCATGCAAATGGAAATTATTGCGTCCGGAAAAATTATTGAGCTATTTTTTTTTTTATCGTGCGATTAATTGATTTATTGACTATCGTGACAGGCCTATGTTTGAGCTAGGTCTCTGGGCATAACCGGCGCAAACTAGTCTTTTTCCTTTATGCCTTGCCACAGCCAAACATGATGTATGAAACTGACATAGACGAGATCAACCCCTTAGGTATCGAAATTTGGTAACGAACGACAAGACAATTTTTGATACTCTATGGTATCGAGGCAATTCGGTCAGTGACTAAAAAGAATCAAAACACAGCCCTATTCTAGTAACAAAATGGTCCAATTCTTTGGGGTTTCGCACTGGGTAGTTATACTCTTTTATAGGAAGGAGCCACCAGGGCGGTCCCGCAAGAGCTAAATTTCCCTCTAGGACAGTTTCCGCCAGTAGAAACTCTGAAGTGACATAAGGAGGTTGACAGCAACGTCATTTAAGTGTGGCATTCAACAACTGTGGAGGTGTTATTTTGTTGTGTGTCATGTCGTGGGGTTTGTGATAATGGAGCTAGCATAGATGTATAAGTTATGCGATTGAAAAAGTGAAAAGGAGGGCAAAGAGACAAAATCTCCAATGATACCTAGCAGTGCTAATATCATTGAGTCTGAGAAAAGAACACAATACTGCAGATAAAGGCCATTAGCATTATCTTTCTGATTTTTTATGTCTTATAGCTGTTTTCCATGTTTGTGGAGTAAGTATATAAACTGTGTTTACACTGCTTTTTAAAAATGGTGGGTACCAGAGTTTCGTTAGGCATGCATTCGGCTAATCAATGCACACTAGGGGTGTAACGGTACATGTATTCGTATTGAACCGTTTCGGTTCGAGGCTTCCGGTTCGGTACGCATACAAACCGAACGATTGCTTGGACCATTTTTCCTGCCGGCAAAATTCGTGCTGACGCGGCCAACACAACGTTGCGCAACATCCAAATGGCAAGGGTAATGAAAGCAGAACGAAACTGCGCTACTCGTTATGTGCTTCATGGATCGTTTATCAGTTTGGACCAGCAACATCTGTGCAGCGCGAGCCGATCTCGATCAAGCAACACTGTTACCACACCGCGCTAAGAGATCCGGTAAAGAAAACATTTGAATTCGCCACTGAGGTAATAACATCGCTGCGAGATCTAGTGAGAAGCATTCACATTTCTCCGTTATTAACCGTAGATCTCTATTAGATCAAACAGCGCTGTCATGGAAACCAGGAGAAACATTGTGCCGTGAATGAACTAGTAATACTTTCGTCCACAGACCAGCAACATTCACCATGGATTTAATATAGTAACACTAACTGGAACCAGTTTGGCTGGAATGGTGAAATGCTTTCAAGTACTTCACACATCTTTTTCCAGCACTTCAAAATTCAAATATTATATAAATAAATATATATTTAAATGTTATTTTTAATATGATGACCAAAACAGTATTTGTTCATTCTTCAAAGATGACCCCCATTTATAAACCTGAAAGTTTCAAGATCTAGGAAAACTCATACTTATTTAAAAATATTTTTTCTTTAAACAAATAGGAAATTTCTCTGGCATTTCTTTCTTTTTGCTGTATCGAAAACGTACCGAACCGTGACTTTAAAACCGAGGTACGTACCGAACCGTGATTTTTGTGTACCGTTACACCCCTAATGCACACTTATGCCACTGTTGTATTGTGCTGGGTTAGACCCTATTCTGAAGTAGGAGCTAATTTAGCATAACTCGCGAACATGCCAAGAATTATGTAGTTCCGCCAATAGTTACGAGACTATGAAAATGTTCAAAATGTTTTTTCCGGTGCGAAAGCCCCTTTAATTCAGAATTGGTTCTTCACGTTCCTTTGCTTTCAAGAAAACCAACACTCAGCACAAAGTTTACAGAAATTGTCTGTTTTTAGATTCAGTATATTTTCACACACAGTTAAGGAAGTCGGATAAAAACGCTATAGGAAAATCAATAACCAATCAATGACAAAATACAACAGCTGCATCCCTGAAGTGAGTTTGTTATCTGCCCTTGTGTTTCAGAAAAGATACTAGATTGCATAAAATAAAGTTTTTGTCCAAACTCTTGTCAGGAGTGTCATGTTTCTTGAGATGTTGTCATCTGAGGGATAGTTGGGTAGTTGATCTTTGATCTTGGTAGATGGTAGTTAGAGGATGTGCTGTGAGACTCTGGACTCAGTGAAGAGGATGGAGGTTGTTAGAGGAGTGATAATGAAGTGATGCAGACTCTGGACTTTTACTCAGAAGTGTTCAGAAGATTCAATCAGTTCTCTGTGTGTACATGTTAGAATGAGGCAATCAGTCTGAATGATTCTAAAGCTGGGCTCAGACTACAGGAGTTTCAGGCCGATTTATGCCCGATTTACTCCTCCTGACATTCGGAAAAAAAAAATCACTTTCAGGGCAGCGGTTGATTTTTGGCCCAGATTATCTGGAAACCGCCCGATCTGCTCTTGGACACATCGGGGCCTCTCAGACAATATGAAACATATGAATATTTTACATCAGAATGATTATGACTATAATTACGTCAGTACTTTCACAATAGCCATTGAGAGACAAGTCTACTGGGAGATGGAAGTGACGGAATTTTTGAAAATGAGAGTGACCGCAAAAAAAAGCAGCTGTACGGGTCTGGTGAGCAAAGGGGATGGAGGAATGGCTGGTCAAAATGTGTCAACAAAACGGGTGTTTTTCAAAGAATAAGTATTGATACATCAAGTATCAATACTTATTCTTAACACAAAAAAGTGGACCGTACTATTAATAGTAGACAGTAGACAAAAAAGACAGTATTACATCTTCCCTGTGAGATCATTTGTGATGCAAAGCTAAATTTTCAGTATCATTACTCTAGTCTTCAGTCACATGATCCTTCAGAAATCACTCTAATGGCACTATTCCACTACACAGTACCAGCTCGACTCGGCCCGGCTCAGCTCGGCTCGCCTTTGTTTGGTTTTCCACTGTGTAAAAGTTGTACCCGTGCCTGCTTTCGGGTACTTTTTTTGTACAGTATCACCTCCGGCGAGGTTCTGAGTGAGCTAAGGCGAGCTGAGCCGGTACTAAAATGTGACGTGAAAACAATGCCGACTGCTGATTGGTCAGAGAGAAACGTCACCATTCAGTGCGTCATCACTGCACGCGCCAGATGGAGTATCCAGAATATCCCTGCCATTTTTAAATAGGTTGGCCAGAAATAGTTACTAAACTTACTACTATTATTATAACAACTCAGAAGAATACGCTGTCTCTTATGCTCACCAAGGCTGCATTTATTTGTTTTAAAAAAATAACAAAAATATTGTGAAATATTATTACAATTTAAAATAACTGTTTTCTATTTTAATCTATTTTAAAATGTAATTTATTCATGCGACACAGAAGACTGGAGTAATGATGCTGAAAATTCTGTTTTGCCATCACATGAATAAATTACATTTTAAAGGGTACATTTTAAATGTGTGTCGGCAGTGTGTGAGCAAAACCGTCCTTGAAGGATAAAAATCCACCTAGTGTTTTTTTTACAATCTCAATAAATCATATTCACTGTTTCAGAACGAGCTGTTCTGAGATCCAGCTCTTTGTGACGTAGAAAGTGAGAAAGGGGTTTGATTGACAGTGTGGTTGTGGCATAGACCCTGCCCTCGGTGATCTGTACACACATATTCCATTGTTTCAATGACAGCCTGTAATGTCTCTTGGAAACATAAGTGTTCTGTTGTGGGTTAATCCTGTTGTTGTAGTTTAAAAGTTAATCCTCAACTGTTAATCGTCATCTACTGTTTGCGATCCACCGTCACATCCAGTAACAGTAAGTGTATTTTATGATTTTTGAGCAAATAGTCTTTTCAGTCAATGTCAGCCAATTCAACAACAAATGCGTCTAAAGTTGTTGTCGTCGTAGGATGTCTGTGTAGGCTATATAATTTAAACCTTGTTTGTATAGTGTGTAACCACAGGTTTATATATACTTAAAGATATTGTATTAAAAACTGCATATCTTGTTCTGTAAGTTAGCCATCTCCTCACATTTGCCACAGAAGCACCTGTATGACAAGTAAACATGACGCCACAGGTCCCTCACATAAATGTAATTTCGCTTGTACGTAGCAAACTTTATCACAGTATGTGTATGTAGTTTCAAAAAAACTGCGCCAGCATTAGTGTTGCACATGCCCATCATTTCAAAGGGGACGCGATTACAACGCTAAGTACATAAATGTATCAAATAACCATACCGAGACGTACTGGTCCATTCTCATTTGTGTTTATTCTTCCGTTCGTCATCTAGGTCTGATCAGAGATTATTTATATATTCCGATTCAAACGTACGCTGAATGACATTCAAAACAGCGGTTTCTCTCACTCTCTCAGTACCGACTCCTATTGGTATCAAGTTACGCCCTCATCCAAAGGCAGGGCGGGGATATGCAGCTCATTTGCATTTAAAGCCGTATACCCCCGAAACAGCTCATTTTTAAGCAGGCCCCAAAATGACATTTTCAAATGGTTATAATAAATTAACTGTGGGGTATTTTGAGCTGAAACTTTACAAATACATTCTGGGGACACCAGAGACCAATATTACATCTTGTAAAAAGGGGCATAATAGGTGCCCTTTAAAATCTGTCATCTAAACTAGTAAGTAAGTAACATCCACTTTTTTTCTGACCAACTAAGGAAAAAGCAGCCTCTGCGTTCGTTTTGAACCCCTTCAAAACACTGAGTTTCACACCACCTTTCAAAAGCCCTTCCGATATTTATCCTTGTTTTCGCATGGGCCCAGTTGCAGTCTCTTTTTTTTTTCCTTTAGCCACTCCAAAGTCTTTTGCAGTTTTACGACGGGTGAATCTCCAGTTGTCACTGCTGATTGTTGTTTGAACCTTTCTGGATCTGCCATCAAATTAAAAAGTTTAACTATATCAAGGACAGGCTATAAATCTCTCCACCTCCAACATCCTCACACGGCACACAATATAGCCTACTAGCCGAGACTTCTTTTTAATGTGTATAGATGTGACGTAATGACGCAAAGACATGCTGGAATTTCCTGTGGAAATCCACCAGTACCACTGGAATTATAAGCATATTACAAGCTTACAGTTTTGAATCAAGCTACGGTAAGCAGATAGTTTTGAACACAGGCTAGTTGTGTACTTGCTCAAATTTATTTTGGATAATTTTTAACCCAAAAAAGTTAAGGACTGCAGCTTTAACATCAATAGATTGTGTATCAGCAAAGCAACAATATGAGCATAATTTATGTGCTATGATAGACGCTGCCTTGTTCATGTTTGAGTGCTCTCTGAGTGCCAAAGCTTTCCATTAACAGCGTGTTTTTACAAGCGTTGAGCATTGTAGACAATCACAATCTTATTTGTTTAACTCGTGATTTCAATGGCCTATCAGCAGAGATGCTAGTCAGTTAATTTGTCAGAATCCGCTTAACACCGCTGAAAACACTAGATTTCGTTTAAATAAGAGACTTATTGTATGATTAAAGGTGCCGTTGGTGATTCTCTGCAGAATTTGTTTTATGCTGTTTGAAAGTCTCCTCATATCCTGATTAGGGTTGGGTATCGAGAATCGAGTATCGATTGGAATCGGGACTAACTTTTTGTTTTTCCCGGAATCGTTCAAAAGTTAAAATTTCGATTCCTATTTTCAATATTCACAGTCCGCCGAGCGGAAGAAGAAACCGCTGAACAACACCAACGAAGAAGCGTCTACCGGAAGTGTTGGCATAACCGCGCGATTCGAACATGAGTAGCTTACGTCGGCGATCCAAAGTGTGGCTTCACTTTTCTAAAAATAACAAAATCTCGGCAAAATGCAAAATTTGTGACTAAAGGAGTATTTGTGACAAGGATTATTTCCATCAGAAAGGATTATTTCCTTCAGAAAGACCGTTGGTTAGCAAGGTTAGCTAAACTTTTCTGACCCTGCCTCTTAAAAGAATCGGAATCAAGAATCGTCAGGAACCGGAATCGAAACAAGGAATCGGAATCGGAATCAGAATCGTTCAAATTCAAACGATACCCAACCCTAATCCTGATAGCAATCAATCTGTTAAGCAGTATAAATGTATTTTGAAGGCGTAGAACAATAAAATGTTGCATTGCAAACGGTCCTATAGTATGTGTTCCCTGTCGGTCAATGTGTGTTTGCATACCACAGTGCAGGTTGTTCACGCAGACATAATGAGTCATCAATGTGTTCACGTACGCTGTGCTGACACAGTGAGAATGGCAGGCAAGCAGCAACAACCTAACTTTCCTTCTGAACCGACAACAAGTGGCACTAGCAAAGGATCTACGATCTATACAGTATCTTCATCGGAGCCAAGCAGACTCTCATTGTGGAAACCCTGTCATGCAAGAAATATTATTACATACAAGTTTTGCTAGCTAAACACACCTGAAATCTTGCAGCATCTAATTCTGTTTTTAAGAATTTGTTTATGTTTGGTATTGTAGTACTAACTGTACTATAATGTTTTTTCACTGGTGAATGACATTTGATATTGGTATTGCAGTAACTTTGTCTCTGGTCTTCTTGGCTGTGTGCATTCATTCTTTCAGGAGGCCTGGCTTTTTGCAGGGAGGGTGGGACGTACGCTTTTAGTGCTATCAGGCTAAAGTTAACATTTTCTCAGATGTCCTACAGCACCTTTAAAGGTGGGATATGTGATTTGAAAAATGGCTGGCAGATTTTGAAAATACACAATTCGGGTCCTACCTTCTCTCCTCCAACGCTGGCCCTGACTCCACCCATTCGAAAAACATGGACGCACAATCAAGCACGAGTGAATACTTAGATGCATAAATACAATCGCTCACATCAGCATCCTCCCAAAACAGGTTGTTTAGCTAGCTAGTTGGCTTTATGCACAGCTGCACTACTTCCTGAACTTAAAGGGTTAGTTCACCCAAAAATGAAAATTAAGTCATTAATTACTCACCCCCATGCTGTACCAACCCCGTAAGACCTTCGTTCATCTTCGGAACACAAATAAAGATATTTTTGATTGAATCTGAGGGCTGGATCACTCTTCCATAGACAGCCTGAGGGACTGCCTCTTGACGGCCCAGAAAGTCATTAAAAGAAAAGGTTTAAATATTCCATGTGCCTACAGTGGCTCAACTATAACTTTATCAAGCGACGAGACTACTTTTTGTGCGAAAAAAAAAACGTAAATAACGACTTTATTCGACTTTCCATTACTTCCTTATGGGCGCATGCGCGAGAACTGAGACGAGACCGTTCTTCTTCGACTACTTTTTGCTACCGGCTGCTCACCGCTTAAGAGTTTTACCGCCCCCTACCGTATAAGATGACGTACTGCTTGTAAACAGAACGTTTTGCACCTCCGGCTATATCAGTACGTCATCTTATACGGTAGGGGGCGGTAAAACTCCTAAGCGGTGAGCAGCCGGTAACAAAAAGTAGTCGAAGAAGAACGGTCTCGTCTCAGTTCTCGTGCATGCGCCCATAAGGAAGTAATGGAAAGTCGAATAAAGTCGTTATTTACGTTTTTTTTCGCACAAAAAGTAGTCTCGTCGCTTGATAAAGTTATAGTTGAGCCACTGTAGGCACATGGAATATTTAAACCTTTCTCTTTAATGACTTTCTGGCCGTCAAGAGGCAGTCCCTCAGCCTGTCTATGGAAGAGTGATCCAGCCCTCAGATTCAATCAAAAATATCTTTATTTGTGTTCCGAAGATGAACGAAGGTCTTACGGGGTTGGTACAGCATGGGGGTGAGTAATTAATGACTTAATTTTCATTTTTGGGTGAACTAACCCTTTAAGCCAGCTCCTTGTTTCCTGTCTGCAATTATTGGCCGAACGTGATTAATTCAGGTGTGTCTGAGTATTGTTGCCGCGACTACTGAGGTCAGGCACACCTGGATTAATACATTTGTCCAAAAATGGCAGACAGCAAACAAGGAGCTGGCTTAAGTTCAGGAAGTAGTGCAGCTGTGCATAAAGCCAGTTCTACATATGGCTGTGCTATAACGTTAGAACAGCTACAATTCTTCAGTAAAGACAGTTCCCTGATTAGTAGTAAATACTACTAGTCAATCGGCTTCTCACCTGTCAAGCAGAAAAAATACCACAGCCCCATCTGTTGGTAGTAGAATGGGACACGTGCGCGAGGGGGGTGGAGGGAGGGGGCATGGTAAGACCATTTGATTGATGCATTTCCTGTCCAATGATTCTAGATGGTTCTTGAAAGTGATTGGCTGGAGTTTTTCGAGTCCTGCCCGTTCCACAGATGATTAATTTGCTTTATTTTCATTTCAATGCTTCTAATTTACAGCCAGTAAGTAGGTTACGATTAGGACTTCAAGTGATTTTGAAAAAATGGTCAAAAAAAAAAAATCACATACCCCACATTTAAGACAGCTTTTTTGATTATTACTAGAATTTTCATGAGAGTGAAGAATTCAGTGAGCTAGTGCTTAAGAGAATGACAGCCTTATTGATTATAAAGGGAGGGAGCTTCTCTTGTTTTCTTTTTATTAACCATTTACAATCTGAATACAGGTTTCATTTTTAATGCTGATAAGTACACTGCAAAGTTTCTGAATTGAAACCTATTTAAATTTGCGAATGAATCAGAAACTGGAATGATTGACAGTGATGATAAACGGATGAAACAAAATGGGACAACATTTTTTTAAAGTACTTAATTCAACAGTTTTTGCTCTGGTACTGAAACTGGTTCAGAGAACCTTAACCTAGGCCTTTCATCGACCCACACTGAGGTGAAAATACCTGAGGGTGAAGTAAGAATTTGCCTAAGGCCACAAGGCCGAAGCTCTTGGGGCAACATTTTAAGCAGTCTAGACACTAAAAAGGTCCTGGACTGACTCAAGCAGATAAAATCTGTGTCTAAAGGTTCATGCCAAGTTATAAAACCTGACAAAGGTAGACGGCGAGGACCAGCCGGCCACCACACGGATGTTTCCAATAGTCAAGTCAAGTCACATTTATTTATATTGCGCTTTTCACAATACAGATTGTATCAAAGCAGCTTCACAGTGATAACATGAAAGTAGTACAACACAGATCAATAATATTGTTAAATATTAAATAATCCCAACTAAGCAAGCCAAAAGCAAGGCGACAGTGGCAAGGAACCAAAACTCCATCAGACTGGATGGAGAAAAAAACCTTGGGAGAACCCAGGCTCAGTCGGGGGCCAGTTCTCCTCTGGCTAACATTCATATTGTTTATATATAATATTAAATATAAATATTGTTTATATATAAAACGGCGCCATAACATATTGCCGGCGTTGAGTCGTCTCTTCACAGGCGTTGGTCTTCTCAACACAGGCGGTGGGGCATCCAAAATCCCCGTGAGAGGCTGGATACAAAACTGGACCTGACGAACGCCATTTTTCTTGGGACAAGCATCCCGAGATAACAGCAGAAAGGCAGATGGGAAATAATTAGCATAGCTGATGTTCATAATGATTTCCATTATACGGGAGTCGGTGTTAGAAAACCACTATCTCACAAACTCTCCGCAACCCAAACTCTCCGCAACCCAACCATACGCGCCGACCCGTTTGTCTAAAAGGCTGTCGAGCCCCACTGGTGCGTTAAGCAGTTTCAGTGGCAAACGGTTCTGTATGGCATAACAGAGGAATAAGAGGTAAGCATTATGTGAATGCTTGACTAAAGATTCATCTTTAATCTAGTTTTAAACTGTGTCAGCGAGTCAGAGCCTCGGACCGTATCGGTAAGGCTATTCCAGAGTTTTGGAGCTAAATGCGAGAACGCCAATAGACACTCCCCTAGAACATGCCCAGGAGGAGGCCATTCCTCTAGTGGAGTGGGCCCTCTTTCCAATTGGGCATTGTAAACGCAAACCAGTGCTATTGCATCCACTATCCAATGGAATAGTCTTTGTAACGGCAGCCCTTTGGTGCGGCCTCTGAAGCACACAAAAAGCTGCTCCCACTACCTAAATTGGTACTCCACAATAACCACAACATAGACCTTAAGCGTGGATGGGGTGCACTCCCCATCCAGCAGCTCCTGTTGGAAAGAGGGCATAAAGATGCCTAGTAGAGGGCTCTCTTTTCTCTGAAATAGTATTCATGACACTCTGAGAGAGGCGTGGAGGCTTCCGTGGAGAGGCCAGAGATGGAGGCCCCACAACTCTGGACAAATTGTCTATTCCCCTCTGTTGTTGGGGCCTAGAGAGGACAAGCCGTGATGCCAAACCGCCAAAGAAGCGTGTGCAACCGCCAGACACCACCCCCGTACCTCGACCCATCCCATCTCTTCACTACCCATCCTTCACCATTCCCTGGCACAACAAGGACACCAGATCCCCTTTGGTTTTAACACTAAATGCCTCACCGAGGACTGACTCCACTCCCACTGTGTCTGTCATTTGTTCCTCCTGTCCCTATATATACACACATATATATATGAAGAGTTCAGATGCAAAAGCCTCTAAGTAAGTGCCATTTGAAATCTTTTTCTAGAATGATCATTTTTATCAAGCTTGTATAAGTTCAGTGATTTCACTTAAATGGCAATGATAATTACCTATTAATTGTTATTTAAGTGAAATTACTAAACTTAAATATACAAGTTTGATAAAAATCATCATTAAAGAAGAACATTTCAAATGGCATTTAGAGGCTTTTGCATCTGAACTCTTCATATATATATATATATATATATATGACTCCACTCCCACTGTGTCCGAAGGAACTTTCCCCAGGAACTAGGAACTTTGGGGTGGTACTCGGTGTGTTTACACCGCAGGAACCAGGGTCTAAATGAAGTTCTGGGTAAAGCTCCAAATAAAAAAACTAATAAAAATGACAAAAACTAAAATTAAAACCGTTTGTAATTGTAATTAAAACAGAATTGAGCAGTGTTGTTTGCTACTTTTTATCAATGTTTGATATTTGGAGATAAGAAAGTGTCATGCAAGCCACCCCCAAAGCTACACCAAAGAAGCATTTTCTTCTCCTTTTTCTTTCTTTCCGAGCTTGTTGTAAGAGAAAAACTGAGAAGGGGGGATACAAAGAGTGTATTGTGTTAAACGGGTCTTGTGACAGTATTCAGGCAGCAAGGCTCCAAGGATACAGTGATGTGGGGAGCAGAGCTCTGTGCGTGTGTGTTTGTGGAGGGAAGCGCTTATCCAGTGGCCAACTCAGGCGTAAGCTGTCAGGCCCAGGTCACATGACCGTCGTTGTCATGACGAGCAAGCGTCATCTCATGTACAATGCTCAGCCGTGCAGCTCAGCAGGCAGTCAGAGGCTTAGACTGAGCTCTACAATGAACTTACACTTCATTTCATTCTTTTCACTGCCCTAATGTGACTAATATATTGTGCTTTATAAAGACTGCAATATGCCGCAAAAAAACTTTTCTTAATCATTATCTTTGGGTAGTTGACAAATAATTAACCAATTCATTTTTTTCAACCTTAAAGGGCACCTATTATGCCCCTTCTTGTTGTAATGTAATAAAGATGTAATATTGGTCTCGGTTGTCCCCAGAATGTATTTGTGAAGTTTCAGCTCAAAATACCCCACAGTTAATTTATTATAATCATTTGAAAATGTCATTTTGGGGACTGTTTGAAAATGAGCTGTTTTGAGGCATGCCACTTTAATGCAAATGAGCTACATATCCCTGCCCTGCCTTTGGATGAGGGCGTAACTTGAAACTTATGGCTATGGCAGTCGATCCAAGCAGAAGGGGAGAGTGAGAGACGCGCTATTTTATCTGTCATTCAGCGTACGTTTGAATCGGAATACATAAATAGCACAAAGAGACTCCGGCAGAATAAACACAAATGAGAATGGACCAGTACGTCTCGGTATGGTTATTTGAAACATTTATGTACTTACAGAGTTGTAATCGCGTCCTCTTTGCAAGTATGGAGGAGCAACACACACACGCTGACACACAAACACTAACGCTGGCACATTTTTTAAAACTAACGTTACATACACATGCTGTGATAAAGTTTGCTACGTAACTTACAAGCGAAATTACATTTATGCAGGGACCTGTGGCGTCATGTTTAGCTACTTGTCATACAGGTGCTTCTGTGGCAAATGTGAGAAGATGGCTAACTTGCAGAACAGGAACATATATGCGGTTTTTAATACAATATCTTTAGTTTAAAAATATATATATATTTATAAACGTGTGGTTACACACTATACAAACAAGGTTTAAATTATATACACAGACATTCTACGACGACAACAATTTTAGACGCTTTTGTTGTTGAATTGGCTGACATTGACTGAAAAGACTATTTGCTCAAAAATCATAAAACACACTTACTGTTACTGGATGTGACGGTGGATCGCAAACAGTAGACGACTATCCACACTTGAGGATTAACTTTTAAGCCACAACAACAGGATTAACCTACGAGTTGATAAATTATGTTTCCAAGAGAAATTACCGGCTGTCGTTGAAACAATGGAGGATGGTGTACCGAGGGCGGGGTTTATGCCACAAACCACCCTGTCAATCAAACCCCTTTCTCACTTTCTACGTCACAAAGAGCTGGATCTCTGAACAGCTCGTTCTGAGGCAGTGCATATGATTTATTGAGATTGTAAAAAAAACACTGGGTGGATTTTTAGCATTCTAGGGTGGTTTTGCTCACACACTGCCAACACACATTTATGTTCAAACACCATGTAAAAGTGAATTTTCCATAATAGGTGCCCTTTAAGGTTTTATATTTTAGTATATTATATTAAAGCGTTAATACTTATTGTCAGACAATACAATTTGAATGTATTTTTTTCCATTTGTAATCTGCAAATTTAATGTCGTTTCATATATATATATATTGTAGTGTTTGAATAAATGGTGGCAATCTTTCATTTTCATTTTTTCATCTGTCAGCATGATATAGCCATTAAAAGGGCTGCTCACGTCTTTTGCGCGCTCAAGTTCGATTTCAAATATAGGTGTGCAGTGTGCAGGCTCATAATGGAGCAACACGGTCGCCTCCCTCCACAGTCTTGTCGTCTTTGTTTTACAATGCAGCCAGACAAAAGATTTAGATTTCTTGGACATTTTGTCGACTAAACCCAAAACAAGCAGCGTTCTAACTGAATGAATACAGCATCCCTTACCGAGCACGAAGCAGCAGCGCAGCCGGCCACAGGTGCGTTCCCGAATGTTCAAAACTGTGTGTGCGCTAAAACTGTGGCGCTGTTACAAAATAGCCTAAATTAAAGCATTTAAAGATGGGGATAAAACAATGGCTAATTATATTTAGCTGGATATTGACAGTAATAAATAATTGCTAATAAACGAATAAATATCAAGGAGTAAATCATTTAAAAAAAAAATTTTTGTTGTAAAAAACATGTAACTGGTCGACCAATAAGAATGTCAGTCGACCAAGACGACATCGACCGATTACTCGACTAAACGACTAAAGTTGACAGCTACTGCCCAAGTACTGTTCCAATTCAAAGTTCACATCTACCCAAGTCCAGTTCAAATCCCCGGATGTGTTCTTGAAATGGATATTTTTAAAATGAAAACAAAAAGATTATGTTCATTTTGTTATAAATATATGCAGTGAAGATAATCAATGTAGGCTTCGTGTTGCCTGAACCACATGGCCATTAAGCTAATATGTTTAAGATTTTTTTTTTTATGAAAAGAGGCAGCGTGGTGTTTTATAATATATTTCGTTTTATTGTTGACGAAAAAGAGACAGAGTTGTAGCATATTTCGTTTTATTGTCGCCTAAAATATACATAAATAGATAACTGGAGTAGTCAGAGCGTCCTGAGTGACGCGATCAAGAACGCTCTGTTCAATTTGCAGAAGAACCGGACTTGCGTCCTCTCCTCCTCGGGAGTTCGTTCTCCTGAGTCGTACTCAGCTACCAATTTTGCGTACTTGGTATTGAGAAATGGCTATTCAGTTTAGTTTGGTTTTTTTTGTTCATTTCCTGTCTGCGTCTGATGTGTTGCCATGGTTTCTGATTTGATTGTATGTCCTGTTCAGTTGTGTTCACCTCATTAACCTGTGTATTTAGTTCCTGTGTTTGAATCCTCATTTGTCCTGTATCGTCAGTGTTATGTGGTTCTACTACTTTGCCTACCTTCCTTTTTCTGAGTTTGTTATTTGTGAATTTACTATTAAAGACTATTTAGTATCATTATCCTTATCGTTGTGCTTTGGACTTCCATGAGTTGTGACAATAGGACTGTACCATCATCTAACTAGTTTATTAATTCCAGAATGTGATTGAGTATCTTCTTCAGAGAAGAAACTGACACGGTCAGTCATCAAAGAAATATTACATCATGACCTTTGACTATTATTAATAAATTAAGCTCAAAAGTGGATGGATATAAGCATCAGTAGTCAAAAAGATTCTTTTTACTCAAATTGCCATTACTCTTGCCATTTTTTTTCTTCAACAATACACTGTGAGACTAGAGTAAAACCCTTTAAGGATGGTTCTTTAAAATTGTTTTTCCATAATAATGAATATATGATTTTTTTTTAATGGTTTGACAAGTTTTACCCAATGGTAGCTGGTTGGCGAGGTACAGAAGAAATGCTTTATCTGTCCCACACACAAACAATATGACTATGAATTTAGGGTTTGATGGTGGTGGATGACTTTCAGGTCTGGCTAACTCTGACATTTAACCCCATTACCATGGACGCTTATCAGAGCACTGTCATTTAACTGTTGACTCAATATCATTAATGTAGATTTTTTAAATATAGATTTGAGTCAGAATACTCTGGCCACACTTTCATGCTCAAAAATGACCAAAAAACAAAAAAAGCATCATAAAAATGATCCACAGTGGTCAGTTATTCACTGGAAATCTTGACATCCACTAGCTCTCCTTGTGCCATTTAGTTAGTCAAATAACAAACTTTTAAATTATTCAATTATCAAATGATCCATATAAATAATGGTGATTCTTTAAATGATTCAATTATCACTGGTATGTGCTTCAAATGATCCATATAAATAATAGTGATTCTTTAAATGATTCAATTATCATTGGTATGTGCTTCAAATGATCCATATAAATAATAGTGATTCTTTTTTAGGTTTTTTTATGTTTCTTATAGCCTCTAGGGTGGGATTATCTAAATATGAGGTAACGTGCATACATTTTTTTTTGTCTTCTCTTCCTCTTGTAGGCTGGTGTCATCCATTCACGCTCTTATGGCCACCGCAGCTGGAATCATCGTGGTGTCCTCGTGCAAAGGCAATGTAATTATGGACCGGTAAGTGGACCAATCCTGTTCCCCACCTTTTACAGTGCACCAATAATAAGCTTTTCTGCTGAAAAGATTATATTGTCCTCTATCTTTGTGTTAAGGTAATGATAAAGCAGCACTAGATGCTGATACAGTTTAGATTTGTGCTGCTGTGAACACATCTTGGTGTACAGTGCCTATAATAGAAGTAAGGTGCCTGTCAAAGCGTATTACTCATTTCAGTAACCAATTACAATTAAATTCTACTCTAACGTTTAAATAATTAGGGTCAGTATGTTTTTTGTTTTTGTTTTTTGTTTTTTAAATAAATACTTTTATTCAGCAAGGATACATTAAATTGATGCAAAAGTGACTGTGAAGACATTTATAATGTTTAACATATTTTCTTTTACAAAAAAATATGTTTCAAATACTGTTCTTTTGACATTTCTATTATTAAAGAATCCTGAAAAAAGTAATTAGTTTTCACAAACATATTAAGCAGCACAACTGTTTTCAACATTGATAATAAAAAGAAATGTATCTTGAGCACCAAATCAGCATATTAGAATGATTTCTGAAGGATCATGTTACTGAAGACTGAAGTAATGGCTGCTGAAAAATCAGTTTTACCATCAAAGGACAAAAAAAATGGAAAAGATTTAACATAAAATGTAATAATATTTCACAATATTACTGTTTTTACTGTATTTTGAATATTCTCAAATAAATGCAGCTTTGGTGAGCATAAGACACTTCTTTCAAAAACATTAAAAACATCTTACCAACCCCAAACTTCTCAATGGTAGTGTATATGCTGTTATGATAATAAACAAATAAATGACAAAATAGGATAATTTCTTAAATCCTCTTTCTCTAAATCATCATTAAGCTAGTGTTATACTTTCCACATCCGCAGTTGCGCGAGGGACCGTGAGGGACCACGTGACGTAAAAATTGTCATCGGAGGGTCTATCTGGAGGTTCCTTGAAGACGTCCGTGTGCCTCCCATTTTTTGTGACTGTGCTGTCAAAGTACGCCACTACTAAATTAGAACCGCGAAAGCGCTGGGGGGGGAAATGGACGTTGATTTCAAAGAGAGGTTGTGCGAAGAAGTCCGTCGCTACCCGCACCTCGACAACCCATCATTAAAGGATTATAAACAGCCAGATGTGCAATAATTCCTGGAAGGAAATTAGCCAGAGTTTAGGCAAAGAAGAAAGTATGTGTCTGCAGAAGTGGAAATATCTTAGGGTGTATTCACACCAGGAAAGTCCGATAGTTCACTTGCTTTGGTCCGGACCAAATAAATTATTTTTTTTTTTTTGGTACGGTTCGCTTTCACACTGCTCTTTTTGCAAGTGAACCAAAATTTGTAAACCAAACCACACGTGTGCTAAGGTCGTCTATTCATTGGACAAGGATTCTCAAGGGAAATCAGGAAGTGCAAAAAAGGCTCAGCATGGAGATATTTCCATATATTTCATACTGCAATATTTGTTCTTTTACTAATTTTGTGTTAATTCTGTACAAACGCAATATGAAGAAACTAATGAGTATCATATGATACAATGTCATCTATACGAAGTTGTAATTCGGATTTTGAGAAGATGACGAGTGTAACGTTTGAGTGGCTCTATAAATGCGGGGAAATACGACAACTCTCGTCTCTCGTGCTTTTCATTCGACCACCTTCTGTTTTTTTTTTATCTCTGGGCAACATCTCAACTTTGCGTTACAAGTGGCACTGCACAGAAGACGGAGAAGGTATAAAGTTTTCATTCATAATTCTTATTGTGTACTAACAAGTGCTGTCAATGTTAACGCTTGCGAATCGCGATTAAGTTTGTCCAGTTTAACGTAAATTAACGCATCATCATCCTTGTATTGTAATTATCCTTACATTAATAATAATAATAATTCATTGCATTTATATAGAATTTTTCTCGGCACTCGCTTTAAGGGGGAAACTCGTCAACCACCACCAAAAGGTGGTGAACTGCAAATGCTTTATGAACTGCGAATGATATTTTTTTTGCATCTTTGCGCGATTAGACATTCACACACGACGCGCAGAAAGACGTGCAGAAAGACGCGCAATATTCTCTTTCGACGCAGTGCTTTCTTGCAATTGGGTCGGTTCATGTTCACACCGTAAACGAACCGTACCAGAGTTCGTTTGGAACTGTACCGAGACCACCTCTTCAGCTGGGTCTCGGTTCGGTTGTTTGGTCCGCACCCGAGTTCGATTGCTATATTCACACCTGCCCAAAAGGTCCGCACCAAGGGGGCAAACGAACTAGAGTTCGATTCAATCGAACCAAACAAGGCAGGTGTGAATACACCCTTAGAGACCGGTTTGTCAAGACCTATTTTTACAGTCTATGATCAAGGCAAAGAAAAAAGCTGGAAAAAAGCATGTCTTTGCCACTGTCCCAGCCGATCTACTGCACATGTGTGGAACGCGTTCACTGATCGGACCTCAGCAGACAGTATAAACACAAGTAGTCCGTGTCCGCAGCTGTTTTTGTACACACCCAAACTGGAGTATAACTGAGCCTTTACATTACATAAACAGTTTGATGTTCAAAATTGATGTGATGTTGCTTTAAGAAGGCGGCCCATTAAACCCTACCTGCCAATGCCTTTGTTCACCTCAGTGGTGAGTCACAACAGCCTCAGGGCAAAAGTGCTTACCTCTATTCCCATGCCACATCTGCTGACCCCTTTGGCTCCGCCCCCACCCCAAGGACACAGGGAGGAGGAGATTAGGTACATAGAATCCCAGGGCAACAGCTGCTACCTTTCTATGTGCCCTTCCTCCCTCTGCCCTTCCCCGGCACTAGACACCTGCAATTTCAGCCTCTGCCACCTGTTCATGTGTGCTGGGTGAAATGTGTGCGTGTGTTTGTGGCATAACAGTGTAATCCATGGAAGATACTTGCCAGGCAAGCCTAGAGAAAACTCCCAACCACCCTGCTAATCCCCCAAAGGCTTAATACTTGGCTCGAGCACATGCACAGCCATGATCCTTTAGTGACGAGGAGCATCCGGTGATACTGTGAGTGTTAAATAGGGATGTGACGATTCACTCGCAGCCGGTTGAAAATCGAAAAAAATGTGTGACAAATGTTCAAGTCGGTTGAAATGTTAAATGAATCACGGTACACGTTTTAAACAGAAGGGGTGTTTACTGAATTGCCTACTACTCTGAAGTTCGCTTTACAGACACAATAGCAGCGAGCACACACTGGCACGTACCTAGCGAGTGTTTTCACTTCATTCCTAAGGAACTTGAGCTTGTGTGAGCACTCATAGTAATGAACTGAAAATGCTTGGTTTGCTTCGCTCGCCCCGCGCCAGTGTGTGCCATAGACTGTGTGCACGCGCTGTAAAACACATGGTGACGGCAAGCATAGATATTGACTCATTAAATCGGAGCTGTGGCGGGATTGTGACTCTTTGTAGACTAATAATAATCATCACCGTGAGAAGCACATCACCTCCGTTTTTTACTTAAAAGCATAGAGCGTAAAAGTCATTAATTACGACAAGTGTGAGAGCTACGGAGATCACAAGGTGCGTCAGTGTTTCCATGGCAACCATTTATTTTACGTTATCTCTTTCTCTAAATGTCGTGTACATGGATTAATTTATTTTTTAAATAATTTGTTGATGGTTATGGCATGGTATTTTGCTAAATGTGTTCTAGGGTTGTGCCGATAGACGATAGTATCGTGTATCGACGATAGTCTGACATATCGCCGATGGCAGATGCCTTTGACAAAATCAATACGATAATTGGCTCGTTTTACCATTATGTATTAAATTATTATTATTAGGCCTATTATTATTATTATGAAACTAGTATTGTTATTAAATGAATATAGGAACTACAATTAATTTGCCTTGCCTAAATTTACAACGACATCACCTCATAACAATTGCAACAACAGACGCACTAATGAGGACTCCTCTAAGAGAATGTTTTTAAAACAGACTAAAAAACATCCCACATCAAAATTCAATCGCAAGGTGATCCATTCACAAATTATCAAGTGTGCTCGTTTTAACAGACGCAAAATTCAATTTCCTACAGATCCAAGATGAAAACGGCATCGTTGTTCGTCAGTATTTGTTTCTGTAACACATTAACAAAACGTTTAATGACACTAACACTAAAAACAATACAATTACTAAATAGCATTAATAATAATATCACTAAAATAGTATTATAGTCACCGTTATCATCGTCGTCTCTGAGGGAACGCGGCGTTAATGCAGATGCCGAAAGCAGTCCGTTTTTACTTTCACTTTCAGAGATTGAGCGCGTTTACATGCGACGACGTTCTTAACCTGATTATGTTGAATAAACTTGACAATGCATGTGGTCATGTAAACGTTTCCTTTATCAGAGTCTATAAGTATAAACCGATCGACTCAGCTAGACGTTTGGCCCTTGCTCTTGTTTCTATCGGCATTTAAAACACATTAACCCGCGTAATTCGTGCTTACTGAAGTGCGCATGTGAAGTGCGCAGAGAGCGCACTGGTAGGGGGGCACCTCCGACTCTTTCTGACCCAAGAAATTATTAAAACGTGTTTTCATCTCGTGCAGAAATAGGCCCTAGTCAAAATGCTGCATGTAACGGCATGAGGATAGGCTAATGTGTCCGTAAATTTCCCGTTGACAAACAAAAGGATTAGGATCTCTTTTTTTTACTTCACTATACCAGGAAATAACCTGATCCTATTAATAAACACTCCACCTTTGCTAGCAAAATAGAAAAAAGATTCTCGTATATAAAACGAAGTAGGCTAATAAAACAAGCAAATTAATGGGTAGGCTAAATAATCAAGTTAATAATCAAATAAATTAGCCCCGCCCCCTCACGATAATATCGTGTATCGCCGATCTCACAGGCTGACGATAGGACGATATGAAAATGGAGCATATCGCCCAACACTTTCTGTTTTTTTTTTACTCTTTCTAGTTTAATGATACAAATTATGACAAAATTTAAATCTTTACTTTATTACAATGTAAAACGCCTGTCAATGCGGTATTTTACAGTCTTTTACTTAGTGTGCGACGGTACCAGTGTCCAGCCTCTTGACCAGACAGACAGAAACACTGAGTTGAAACAACCTTCAAGGGATTTTATTTTCAATGTAGTTTTATTATTTGATAATTATATTTCAAAATGAAAAAGAAATGTGCAGCATTTTGTTTGAGAAATAATGAAAGAGACACTTTTTCAAAATCTCATTTGTTAAAAAAATCATGAGAAAATCGTATCGTGAAACTGGTATTGTGAATCGTATCTCATCGTGAGTTGAGTGAATCGTTACATCCTTAGTGTTAAAGGAATAGTTCACTCAAAAATGGAAATTTTGTCATCATTGACTCATGTTGTAGAAATATTTCAGATATTTCACAGGATGTATAAGCTACTGTTTTCAATCTTAGCGGATGGGGACTAGAGGAGGCTGTGGTTAGCTTTCACTTTAATTATATTTAAAGGAACAGCTTGAACATTCTGAAAGATAACTCTTTTTGTTTTCCACCCAAGAAAGAATGTCATACAACAAAAAAACAACAAAAACTTTTTTGTAGTGTATTTTGTAGTGTATTTACACTTTTTGTAGTGTATTTACACTATCATTCATAAGTGTGGGGTCTGTAGAATTGTTTTTGAATCAAGTCTTGTATGCTCACTATGGCTGATCAAAAATACAGTAAACAACAATATTGCGAAATGTTATTACAATAACTTTTCTATTTTAATAATTTTTAAAATTCAAGTGATGGCAAAGTTAAATTACTCCAGTTTCAGGGTCACGTGATCCTTCAGAAATCATTCTATTATGCTGATTTGGTGGTCAAGAAACATTTCTGATTATTATTAATGTTGAAAACAGCTGTGCTGCTTAATATTTTTATTGGAACGATACATTTTTCAGGTTTCTTTGGGAAATAGAAAGTTCAAATCAACAGCATTTATTTTGTGCATCCTTGCTGAATAAAATATTTATGAATTAATATTAATTTCTTTAAAAAAAACCTTACTGACCCCTAACTTTTGAACAGTAAGATACATGGGATGCATACAACTATATTATTCTGTCAAACTCCAAAAAGGTGACTGAAATCACCATAAGAGTATCATAAACAAATTATGTGCTATATTCCAAATCTTCTAAAGCCTTTATGCATGCTGTTCGTTGATATGTGTGGATGTTAATTTGCATACCTATGATAATAATTAGCCTACGGTCCAAGTTTTATGTACCTTAACTATTTTGTTTTGAAAGATAAAAGATAAATACAGTTCTTGAGAAAGAACATTGTGAATATTATATTTACCATATAATTGATGCATATCTCATCTTTGGTGTGAATGAACATAGAAATGTCCCAGGTAAGTGTAGCTGTAAACTCTGTGGTAATTATTAAAGTACTGGTAAGGTAATTCACCAGTAATCACATGTGCAACGTCTGTGGATCACAGTGACACAACAATACAAACACACACACATTTGCTTATTTAGAAAAATGAGTACATATCTGTTGTTTTTATATAAAGGTAATAATTATTGATGACTAACTCTTACCCTGCCCAGCAGCCCCCAAAACACATAGTACATTTATAATGTGAAATCTAATTAGGAAAATATCTGTATTTAAAATTCTAAGGCTTTAAAACCTATTTAAAATTGCAACTAGCTTTTAATTGTAATTATGACACATTTTAGCCACACCTTACAGAAAACATTTTAATAAGTCAGTTTCAATCCATACCCTCATGAAGACTCTTTAAGCTATTTTGTCAATTATAATTTTAAATGTTACAGTTTTATTTGAATAAAGAACTCTTTAATATATTGCCCCACATGAGTGCTTTAGTTCCCTTATTTCATAGTGATATGCTTTGCTTAGCTATCCGATGATAAAACAGGTGAAAGAATGTCATGGCCTTAACTTGAAGAAGTGACCTGAATCATATCAAAGAACCAAAATATCATAGAGACTGTTGGGGATGGACTCTTTAAACTTGGGCTAGTAAGAAATCACCTTTGAACCTCTTATTAAAGATGCAGTCTGTTGCTTTTTTTGGTTAAACATTATCCAAAATAAATTTTTGAGCAAATACATAACTAGCCAGTGTTCAAAACTACCTGCTTGCCTTAGCTCGATTCAAAACGGCAAGCTTGTAATAATGCTTTCAATTCCAGTGGTACTGGTGGATTTCCACGGGAATATTAAAAATATAGAATAGAAAATATTATGTTGGGCATACTTGCAAAAATAATTCTGAATGCCAGTATTCACACCGTCGTGGTGACTGACACTCTCCTCAAACATTGCTTTCATCCGCGCTGTGCAGTGTCTAGGCACAACTCGCGTAACGTTGATAATTCTGAATAACTGCAGCTTTAATATAAAGCATTCTCATGTTTCGGACAACTTGGATCATGTACATTTCCCGGAGCAGCTCACTCTGTTTCCTCCTCTAGTTTCCATATGTGTTTTGTCCATAGAAATGGGTTATTCACTACTGTAAATAAACGTTATTAGCTGATAGTTTCCCAGGCACAGTGCTCAAATGCTACTAATCTATAATCAAATTAGTTGTCGATTATTTTCATTATCGATAATAATTGTTTTTATCGATAAGTTGTTGCGGCCATTAGTTGTTGCAGATTAGTTGTGTCACACAATCCTTCAGAAATAATTTTAATATGCTGATATGATGCTTAAGAAATATTTCTTATTATTATCAATGTTAAAAACAGTTGTGCTGCTTAATATTTTTGTGAAAACCGTGATACATTTTTTCAGGATGAATAAAAAGTTCAAAAGAATAGCATTTATTTGAAATAGGAAATCTTTTGTATGTATTAAGTATTTTATTTATTTGTATTTTGTATTTCAGGCATGGTTTTTGTTGGGAATTACAAATCTGCGCACATATATTGAAACGCACATAACTATAGAATCAATTTTTAATGCGCATATGAACGCCATCAGCGTTTATCACAGGTTCGCATTTAAAGTCTGTTTAGAGACATTCATGTACATTACAGTTACTGTAAATCCACCCTCTAGTTCATAAACGCTAGGGTAGATCTGGTCCCCAACTGAGACTGGGTTCTCCCAAGGTTTTTTTTCTCCATTGGGTCACCTGATGGAGTTTTTGGACACCATTAGGTCACTTGATCAAGTTTTTCAGTTCCTTGCCACTGTTGCCTTTGGCTTGCTCAGTTGGGGATATTCAAATTACTTAAAGGGTTAGTTCACCCAAAAATGAAAATTCTGTCAGTATTTACTCACTCTCATGTTCATTTTTGGGTGAACTAACCCTTTAACCAATCAATAATACCTTTGTTCAGCACTACCAAATGTGGATGTTTTTCCACTAAGAAACGAACATTGTTATTGTGTTTTGATTGATACTGTGAAGCTGCTTTAATGCAATCTATATTGTGAAAAGCGCTATATAAATGTACTTGACTTGACTTGACTTAAGAATAATGGATCTACGGTCTCTTTTGATCAATTTAATGTAAAGTATTAATTTCTTTTCAAAAAAGTTTTTACTGAACCCCCACTTTTGAAATATAAACTTTTAGAATACTTTAAGTTTTTACTTTGAGTTTTTTTTAGAAAATGAGACTAAGCATATTTTGTATGTTTGTTAGAAATCACTTCACACATGATTTGTTCACCTATCCTGTTCATTTTCTATTCCAGACACTGGCTGACCACCTATTTTGTCATTTGGTATGGCGTTCCCTACATGTCTTATGACATCTTCGCCATGTACCTCAGCCATTACTATCGCTTCCGGGTCAAAGGCCACAAGGACTATAAAAGCCACTCTCTACGAACCGTCAACTCATTTGTGAGGAAAGAGTTCCTGCTGGTCCTCCATCATATTGCACTACTCTCCATTCTACTGCCTGTGACTCTGGTGAGAGAGAGGACAGAAATACAGGGATAGAGACTCGGATGAGCGATATGACAACCAATATTATGACGGGAGAGAGTAATGGGCCTTCTCAAATAACCACCTCCACCTATAGCCAGGACCAAATGGGAGGGAATGTAAAAAGGGGTCTGCAGTGCTTTTGTGTCCGTTAAGTACCTGATTCTATGAGAAACAATTACCTTAATAGCAGCTGTTACACTGCCAGGGTACATGCAGTGGGACAGACACACACACACTAGTGGAAACCTGGTCTTTTGTTTGGTGTCTCTGGGCTGTCAGTGGTGATATGAGATCACTTTACCCACGCTTCCATTATTCACACACAGCTGCTACTCAGATACCACCTCACAAACACGTTGCTTTGTGCTCCTGTACCACAAAATGTCCCACAAGTCACAAACGTGGACAAACAGATTTTGACATGCATGGTGGTAATAACACAAATAAGGACAAGACCCAGACCACCACAACAAAACATCTGACTTTTATTCAATATATAACAATCTACTTATTTATGTATATTATTTAATACTTTACTATACACAGTAATGTTTAGTAAGGCATTTTGCATTGACAAAAAGGATGTATAGATAAATAAAATATAGGTAAATAATATAGCCATAGACTTCACCCAAACCGTGTAGTTTAAGATTGTGCTTCAGGTTAGCGGGAAGGATTCAGATGGCTGTTCTAACTAGTCATTCTTATCTTGTTACATTTATACACACATTACACACCTTTGATCCACCATATCCAGCATTGCATCTGTGTATTATAATATACATTTTATTAATTCAAATGAATATAAATTTAAATTCTTAAAAATGTAATATATAATTTTTAGTTAATAATATAAAAATAAATATGCCCAAATGTAACTGGAGGAACACAGGAAGTAGATTGGGTGTCTGGAATTTTTTCAGAAAATATGTGATTTTTTGTGTGTGTGTGTGTGAGAGAGAGAGAGAGAGAGAGAGGGAAAAAAAGGCGATACTATATTCAAATGTTCTGGGCCAGTAAGATTTTTATTTTTTTAAGAAATCATTAACTTTCTATTCATCAAATCATTGCTATAAAATATTTCACTAAAGTATTAAGCAGCACAACCGTTTTCAACACTGATAATACTAAGAAATGTTTCTTCAGCACTAAATCATGGTTATTTAATTTTGATGAAACATTTCTTTGTATTACACAAAACAGTTGTGCTGCTTAATACTTTTGTGAAATTAGAATGATTCTGAAGGATCATGTGACACTGGAGACTGCAGTAATGAATGCTTTGATAAGATTTTTAAAAATCTTACTTGACCCCACATTTTGAATGGTAGTGTAGGCATTACAATTTCATTATCAGATTGATGCATTACATATTATTTACACCCTTATTGTTCACATAGTGTTTGTGTGTTCATGTTTGTGCTGACTGTGGTTTTTGGTCTCTTTGTGTACATCAGTTCTTCAGGAAAGACCAGGGTGATTTCTTCATTGGCTGTCTCTTCCTCACAGAGCTCAGCACTCCTTTTGTTTCAGTGGGCAAAATCCTCATTCAGGTAACACATGCACACACTCTCACAAACTGATTGTGTGTTTTACTCGGCTGTGTTTTACTCAGCTGTCCTTCACAGTGCTGCACAGGAGTTGCCAGTCAACACTTTTCCTGTTTCCTTTTAGTAAAGATAAATGGTTAAATACAGAGATGGAGGTCTGTCAGTGCAACAAACAATCAAAAGGATATAATAATAATTTGCTGGGTTCAATCAATCTAAACAGTTGTGCTGGTTAATATGTTTGTGGAAAGTTTGATAAAAAAAGATTTCAGTATACTTTGATGAAGAGAGTGTTCAAAAGAACAGCATTTACTTGAAATAGAAATCTTTTGTAACACTATAAATGTCTTTACTGTAACTTTTGATTGAATGCAACCTTGCTGAATAAAAGTATTAATTTCTTTAAAAAAAAAAAAACATGTATATAAACACACACACACATACATATATATATATATATATATATATATATATATATATATATAATTGCTGACCCCAAACCAAATAAATGAATGCAGCCATAATGGTGGTGCGTGATGGGGAAATAATGCATTCCCTGGATGAAGCATTCTGTCTCTCTACTCTGTAGTTTTCAATAACTGCTGATTCTTGGTCTTTGCTGTTTGGAGAGATTAGGTGAAATTGTTTTCAGACATGCATCACTTATGTGCCTCCACATGCCTCCTTTTGGTAGTCTTAGGTATTACATTTTAAAGCAGTCTTATCGTCTTTGCAGTTACATTTATTCTTTTTTTGCCAGATGATTGACCAAGTCTGGTCTACTTTGCAGTTTTTCTGACAAAGAACTGGTAGTCCTCAAACTGTATTCACTTTATAGCCCTTTATCCTGTAATTGTGGACAAATGTGGGCACAGAGGACTCAGGTGTGATCTTAATTTTATTTATTATAAATGTTATATCACTGTCTTCGATAAAGTTTTGGCTATCCATTTATGGTGTTTTTATTTTTGAATTTATTTACTTCAAAAAGTACCACATTTTCTATGTAAATTATGCTTATTTTTATATTTTATTTTTTAATTGTTTTAACTACATTAAAATATCATTCCAATAAGTTCTTAGAGCTAAAACCTAAAGATGAAGTGACTTTGCTGTCACCTGGTGTCTTATTTTGGCTTATTTTAGAATGTTCTAAATTACAGTTTTTCCCATTCATTTCTATGGGTGCCCATTTTTGACTCAAATACAAGATTGAGGGTTAACATTGTATATTTTTTTTTTTTTTTTCACCAACTTAACATTGTAGAATTGACTGTGTGTCAAAAATGTGTGTGTTCAGGAGGCAAACTTAGCCAAGTCTTGTACCGCTCAGATCAAGGGAAGTATTTTTTAAAAAATAAATCAAAACTATTTTGCCCAAATTTGTCCAGAATACGGTTTTAGGGTTAAACAGGATGATACTGATATGAAAAGAAGATATTGTAAAGAATGTTTATCACCAAACAGTTTTGGTGCCCATTGACTTCTATTAGCTGGACAAAAAAACAACGACAATGAAATCTGATGAAAACCTGGTCAAATTAATTAAATCTGATAGATTTCTGTTCCTCCACTGAAAGTCCAGAAAACAAAAAATTAGAGGATCCATAAACAACATAAAGGCATCCTAAAACTAATCCATATTTATTTATTTTATTCATTTGTGTGAGATCCAATGAGGTTTTAGTGTGTGATGCCCACATGAGTTTCTGTGTTTACCATAAGTGGTGTGCTATATGTATGAGTTTAAATGTGAATAAAAGCCTATATAAACCTGTTCATCATATAAAGCGATTGTATCTCTTCACAAGACTTTGATTAAAGCGCATGATTCATATAGATCCATTTTCAATTGACGTTTGAGATTTGGTTATCTGGACTTTCAATGGAAGGACAGAAACCACCATAAAATCTTGATTTGTTGATTTGACTTAAAACATGTCCGAATTAAAATTTTTGGGTGAATTATGCGTTTAATGTTAACCCTGGTTTGCCCACATCCTCCTCTCATTCTTCTCTGTTTTACTGTCTCGTGCTGTAGCTGGGGTTGCAGGAATGCTGGCTGCACAAGGTTAATGGCGGCATGGTGTTGCTCAGTTTCTTCTTGTTCCGCATCGCACTCTTCCCCTACATGTACTGGGCCTACGGCTCCCACTACGGCATCCCCCTCTACAAGGTTCCCTTCCATCTGCCGCTCTCCACCAACCTGGGCAACCTCTGCATCCTATCGCCGCAGGTCTACTGGTTCGTCCTTCTCTGCCGTAAAGGCTTCCGACTCTACAAGCGTCAGCGGGATGCTCAGAACCAGGTCTCTCCCCTGTCCTCGCCCGAGCCTCTCTCGGATATCTACAAGGCTGATTAGTTTTCATCTAATACAAACAATCAACCAACCAACGTCACAGCTCAAGGCTACGGCACTGCATCTACTACTGTTACAGTACAACCAAGACTTCATGTTAGACATAACCTTATTGCTTCTCTTCTCTGCTTTACTCCATTCCACGCACACTCTCACATTTACATGTTTGACCGTTACAATGCCCACTCTACTGGATTTACTGCAGTGAACTCCAGGGAACATCTTTTAGGTCAGTTATCGTGGGCCAAGACCCTCTCTTCCTTCTCTGATTGAAGTATTTGTTACAGTTTGGACTGATGTCTTTAAATGTAATTGGAATTATGTGTTACTTTTTTGTTTTTCTTTTTAGAAATTCTGCCCCTGTGTGCTTAGAGTACAAAAATACACTGGTTTAAAAGAGGGGAATTATTATGTGAGCGGCACAGCCATCAGTATAATAAATTCATCAGATTAGTCCCACAGTATTTCAGGTCACATCCGAACAACTTTTTCACATCACTTCCCACTCGGCGCAAAGCTCCGATCACATGGTAAGCATTTCCATGGCTGCAGTGCTGCTGTTCTTGTTTACAGCTCATTAGAGTTCTGTGAACGTGTATGTGCACACACATACACTGCCCTGCTGTGACTGTTTACACTCCTCTAACACACACCGCCCCACACATGCTCTGGAGGCTGCTAATGAATTCTGCTTCGCTTCTGCGGGCCTTTTGAGAATCATCCTCCCATCCACATGGGGGTAGTAGAGAGTTGGTCTTTGTTTAAATTAGGGATGGGCAACTTCGATCCTGGAGGGCCTCTGTCCTGCAGAGTTTATCTCAAACCCTGATTAAAAAAAAATTTTTATTATTATTATTTATTTTTTTATTTTTTTTGTAATCTGTAAGACATTGATTAGCTTGCTTGGGGGTGTTTGATTAGGGCTAGTTGCCCTCTGAGAACAAAGTTGCCCATCCCTGGTTTAAATGGGAGACACAGGACTCAAGTCTATGGGGGATGGGGTCTTTGCAGGGTACAAAGAGTGAGCACATAACGCTTGGCATATCTTTTAGGCCACATTATGCCCAAAGGCATCTCCAGGCAGAGTCAAAGCAATAACACAGGGGGGCTTCAAAGCCAGGGATTGTGGGTAATCGGATGGCTCATGTGAACACATGGGCAAGGATAGAAAAGTTGCAAGCCACCTACTCTGATAACTGATCTTTGTATATCCAAAGGGCACAATACTTGGTTCTTATGGTCTTGGAAAGATGTTGTTTATGATTTTCATGTGTGGAACAGTCATTAGTAATCTTTAAAATTCACAATTTCAGTAGTTATTGTTTTTTTGTTATGCTCAGCTCTTTGGAGGAATATTGTTTTTGGCTATAAATCACTTTTTATGATTGCTGTCTACTAAATAATTTCTAGAAAATGATATCCAGTAATCATGGAAAAAGTCCGAAATTTGCTGGTCAAAAGATGTGGGAACTCGTAATAGTGTCGTGTTTGTGAGTGTGAAGTGTGAAATGCTCTTGACTTGGGGCATGAATTTTCTATGAATCTTTCTATTAACTGAGCCTACAGTTTGAGTTGTAGATAAACAATTGTATTTATTTCTATATTTTGGAATAGTGCAGTATAAATGGGCGATTTTCTGTTGCTTAGGATATTTTTTAGGGATAATCTGTGGCACATGAGAGCTTGTGTAAGTGTAGCAAGGAACTCCGAAGCCTTTGTTTCAGGGCTTTTAACATAACCTGCAGCATCTTTCATGATACATTTAGTGAATGCTGGGTGGCGTATGAATGCAACTAACAGTTCTAGGTTCCATTAAGCATTTTCATAAGTGCAGAACTGTCAGATTCAAATGTTGCTCAGTACGTACACATGCACTCTTGTTTAGTGTGTTTCTAAGACAAACTGGGCCTAAAGGTTGCCTTTAGCAAGTGTGTTTGTGTGCGAGAGACAGAAAGAAGACTTATATAACAGTGTGTTTAAGCACCCAGCTCATTCTTTAGGAGGTTGAACGGGGTCTTTGCTGGACTGAAAGAGAGAGAATGCATGTTTTGCTCTCCATTTCTAAAGCTTTAGTACTTTTCAAAACTAACTATGCAGTCTTTCAAGCTGCTGCTTCTTGTCTATGGCAACACTATGCTTTCTTTAGTTTTGCTTAGGTAGGATGCATCTGGCAGTTGAGTTGGCCATAATAATCATAATGCATGTTTTGTTTCATGTTTTTTTTTTTTTTTTCCAGTAGTATATCATGTCAATGGTTTTCTCAGTTGAAGTGTAGTCTGTTACAGTACGTTTTTCTAAATTTTCAAATTATTCACCCTTTCATTTTCAGAATAGACTGTCTATTATATATACACTAAATGGCCGAAAGCATGTGGACACCCAACGAGCATTTAAAAATCAAATCAATGGGCATTAATTAGGAGTTTGTCATTCCTTTGCTGCTATAACATCTTACATTCTTCCCAAACCGTCGAACAAAGTTGTATGCACACAATTATGTTAAATGTCATTGTATGGTGTTGATCTATTGTTAATTATGAAAGGGATGTCCACAAATTTTTGGCCGTGTAGTGTAATCCTAGAATATATGAACAGGTTTGTTTTGAAATGCATGGAGCATGACCATAAAACACTAAATGTACTGTCCAACAGGTTTATTTATGCCACACTTAACCTTTAAATCATAGTGCAGTGTATGATGCTGATAATTTTTTCTTAATTTTTTTTTTTTTTTAAATAATAATACAATTCTAGTGTCTTCAAGGCCTCCTCTCTCAGCTCAGGGTTTGATAAAGACGTTATAGTTTATCAATTATTATTTAGAGATGAAAGATGAGACTGTGATTAAAAAGGATTTACATAAGACACATTTATAATTGAAACTATCTTTTCCAACACTTTTGGGGTTTGTTAGACCAAAGATTCTTAGGCACTTTTTATAGACAAGTGACATGTAGCTAAACTGTCTGAGACTCCACATCATTTCCCTTTCCTTGCTCAATATCCGCAGAGGGGCAGATCTCTACAGGACAGGCTGATGGTTCAGGCAAAATGACTGGAATTTCTCTAACTGGAATATTTGGCTAAGTTTATGCTGTTTTACTGTAAATTACAAACTGGATGAATCTGATGAAAACGGGTCCAGATCATATTTCACCCCCAAAAGCCCTTTTTTCTTTTCAAAAGTTCACAAAGATAGTATGAGAATTTGTCATGTTTAATTGCCATAAAAGAAAATAGAAAAGGCTTAATGGTCATGAAATAGACAAAACATTTTCTGAAATATACGATCCGGACATGCTTTAAACGGGTTTTGTGAGAAGGACAGAAGTTGAGAAATAAGATGTTCAGGAATCTTATCAGCTGCTCTGATTCTTTAATACATATCAAAACTAGACTGGACTCTTGCTGGTTTGATGGGTGCTTTGTTTGGAGCTTTGTAGTTTCCTGTAAATGGATGTCACAGAGGACTGGATGAAGGCAAATATATGCATAAAAGTCTGAGGATAGAAATTTAGCTATATTGAATATCTATAAAAGTTTTGTTTTCCCCCCAAATTATGCGTTGTCTGGAATATCGTAAAATACAGTGCCTTGTATTAAAGTTGTGTGTGATATTGACACAAGCTCAGTGCACAGCAGCCCTGGGCAGGTGGTGTTTTAGGTTGTGACTGTCTCTTCTCATACTTTTGTTTTATGTTCATTAGTACATTACACAAAAATAAGAAAAATCTCAGCATCATCAGGCACAGTGTACTGTACACTTTAACCCTTTATGCTAGTAGGTTTTATTTTGTTTTTGAATGAATTGTTACAGCTAACTTTGTCCTTAAAACATAAAGTCTAAGTCTTAAAATTGTTTTAAGTGAGGTTCTGTTTGCTTGCCGTGTTGTCTTTATATTTGCACTCTTAGAGTTGATTTAAAGAAAATCTAAACTCTAAAGGTCTATAATGTGACCCAGTTTTCTGAACTGCATCCATTCCTCATGAAACAGACATGATTCAACAATGCATTGGCTCAATCTTACACCGGTTTAAATCCATGTCACACATCTGCTCGGTTTTGATTTTTGGTTGCATCTCCAAACTCAATTCAGCATTATAAACTCTTATTTAGAGGCCAGTGGGAAAGGACAATTTTCAGAGAACTGGGAAGTCGCCAGAAAGCATGTTTGCATTATCTGTTTCCTGCTGAGGAAATCTCATTTCCTTGCTATGTCAGCTTGACCTCAAAGCATGATTTCATTGTGGTTTCCTAATGCACAACCTTTAGCACTCCCTGCCTATCACATTTTGATTTTCACACACATATATTATATCAGATGTCATATAAATATATAGTTTTCTGTTTGTTTGTAGGATGACATTTTAAGAACTCTCCTTTTAGAAAGGGGATACAGAGTGAAACTAATATAAACACTTGATTGAGCTTATTTTCTTGAAACTTGTAAATCCAAACACCACTTTGGAGGAAATAAATCTGATTTGGTGAATTCTTTTAAACTGAGCTGCCTTTGTTTACTAAGAAGCTGCGTGTTAACATTTCACTGATACACAACATAACACAGGCAACAAGTGAAAAAAAAAAAAATCAAAAGAATTTATGACCTATTACATTATGAACATTTTTTTTTAATTTTTAAGTTAACACTACACATTTTATCTTGCTTCGCTCAGAGGATCAACCAGCACAACGCATGACATTTTCAATACAATTATGTACAAATAATATCCTAGGAGGTTGTCAGATCATCAGATAGCCTGAGACAGAAAGGTCAAGACATTCCTTAGATTGTACGAAACTTCTGCTCAGCTTTGTTGTCCTATTGGTCCACTCAGGCAACCTAATCTCTTCTGGTGGGATGGGACACCTTTTGAGTGGTGGCAGAGAGGAAGATTGCACAATGTCTTCCAATATACTGTGAGGAATACACAACAGTACATGGTAACAGTCCTGAAGCTGATGTTCATCTGAGATAGTATTCAATAGCAGCAGAAAAAGCAGCAAAACCTCCACAGCCCAGAACTCCAGCTTTAAGACCAGCTAGTGAAGAGAGGAACAGCTTGTTTATTTAGTCCACAATTACCACACATCTGAATCCTTTCTATTCTTTAAACCCAAGGTCAAAAATTACCTCTGAACCCAATGGCACCTCCTGTGACACATCCACTGTACACTGCATTTTTCCAGTCAGATTTCCCACGATGCTAGAAGAGAGAAATAAATCCATTCTTTACACAGAAGATCAGTACTGAAAACATCCTACAAGGAATGGATGAGTAGAAAGACCACTCAAATACAGAACCACTTGGTGGCGCCATTAATCCATATTAAACAGCAATGTTTAGAAACAAGCGAGTTGATGTTATAACATTTCATTCAGTCTACATCAGCATATAAAATATGATAGATTTTATAACAGGTACTGTTCTAAAATAAGTCATCTTGCGACGCAGCCTATGAAATGAGACTGATCGAAAGTGGAAGTTTGAATATGCAAGGCATTTTGGGAAGTGAAACACTAAATAACTGGTTGTTTTTAGACCGTGAATTTGACAGATTTATTTTGCATGTATAAAAAATGAATAATCATGTAAAACATACATTTTACATTTACAAATATAATACAAATGTGTGCTATTTCACATGCAACAAAATGTTTCATTCAGCAGTAATAAATTAGAAAATTCTTCCAAGGACTTAAAGGAAAACTCAGGCGAACAATGAACCTTTGGTCTAATAAAACATCGGTACCTAGTCAATCGTTCTCTGAGTTTTGTTTTCTTGATAATCGAATGTAAAGAGTTTTATCTCTAAAAACTGTTTAGCGTATAATGCTAGTAATGGGGGCATTGACTAAGTAAAAAGAAATCGCTAGTTTATACCACTAACAAGGCTCAAAATAGCCTCACACTCACACAGTAACATAATGAGGCTCCATACATCTCCATACATCTCGATAAGTCGATCCACGAACGCCGTTCATACAGTTCAGAAGTTCGCTAAACTTCATACAGTTCAGATCACTCAGCACGACGTTCGTTTTTAAGATGGCTCCTGTCCGTATACGCGAAGTGAACTGTCTTCATAAAGTATCTTCTTATTAAACGGTCTGTACACTTACAAAGTTCTCAATGCTTCGTTTTGTATGTATGGAGCCTCATTTTGTTACTGCGTTAGTGTGGGGCTATTTTGAGCCTTTTTGGTGGTATAAACCAGCGATTTCTTTTTACTTAGTCAATGCCCCCATTACTAGCATTATACGCTAAACAGTTTTTAGAGATAAAACTCTTTACATTGGATTATCATGAAAACAAATCTCAGAGAACGTTTGACTATGTACCGATGTTTTATTAGACCAAAGGTTCATTGTTCGCCGGAGTTCTCCTTTAAAAGTTGTCACCATGTGAAAAAGTGTGTTGATTTAGTCTCAACCTCAGGGGCCTATACCATGAAGCCGGTTTAGGTGGCTAGCCAGCTATGTTTCAGTTAAGTTTGTGCCAACCCTGGGTTTTAGGTACCATGAAAGTGGTTTGGCTTTTAGCAGTGTTCATCGCCATAGTAACTTACACTCCACGGCTAACCTGGTCTGGGGCAGGTTATGTTCCAGGTAAGAGGTTGCAAAATGAACTTGGACCAATCAGCTGTGAGCAAAGTGACACATGTATGACGTGATAAAGTCACTCCACAGCAAATGATTTTAAAAGACAAAATCATCATTTTAGTAAATAAATTTGTATGATTTAGAGATTATTTCTATAATTATTATACCCTAAAACGATCTCACATGTACAATTTCAGTTCATCAATTATTATTACATGGATTTTAAAAGAACGTATATAAAGGTAACATAAATATGCTTTAGAATCAATAAATGAAGCTATAAAATGACGTGAGCTTAAATGTTCAATTTTCTCTATACCTTTATCAACTGTTTAAACTAACTTCACAACTTTTACTTGCACTGATATACAGTAGCGAGACTTTCTATTAGTTGTCCTCTTTCACAAACAGCTATTTTCTTCTTGCTGTGTAAATTTGTTTAAATTCTTAATATTTTAATACTTTTGTTTAATAAGTGAATTGCGCTACTTCTCTAACGAGAAATTAATTTCCAGACTGATCTCATGAAGTAGCGTGTGTATGACACGCCAATTCGTATTTCCATTTTTGGCGTGCTATCAAGACGCATAATCGCCTTTCAGCGTGTTTATGAACGCCGTTGACTTAACGTTATATAAATATATGACTTACCTCAACCCCGTCGCTAAACCTAACCGTCACTGGGGTTAATGGCATTTCTGACTGTTCCCTTACCATCCTAGGGAAAAAAAAGATATGACTTACCTCAACCCCATCCCTAAACTTAACCGTCACTGGGGTTAATGGCATTTATGACTGGAGATTTTTCCACACGCGGAATGACGCAGACGTTAATGGCGTAGACATATACGCATACACGCGGATAGCTCAAAATGCGTAGAGATAACACGCCACCTGACTCGAAAATGGCGTATATGTTTACGCAAAAGTCATGATGTCATGTTGTAATTTCAATGAGTTTTGAATGAGTTTCACTCTTTCTCAGCATGTGATTGGCTGTTCGCAACTGATGTCACACCTAAACTCAGGATCAAAGCCTGGGTTGACAGAGAAAGTTGATGATCAGCATCATGGTACCAACAAGGCCTGGTTGGATTGGTTTGGTTTCGTCAACTCGAAACGAATCCTGCAACCCTGAGTTTGTTCAACTACCATCATGGTACAGGGCCCAGATGTCATGCCCTCGGACCATTGGCTGAACATCGGATGCACAAGGCATTCAAAACGGTAAAAACTTAAACTGTGATTGGCTGCTTTTACACATCAATCAGACCTCTTGGGTTGTTCTTAGCAAATAAAAGTTTCCTTTTATTCCTTTAAAAAAACATTTTGATGTCAGTCTGAAGGTCTCTACGTGAGAGAGACTAGAGTTTATTTGATAAGAGAAAAAGGAGATGACACGATGGAATGTAATCGGACAGACAAAATAAGACAATGGAACTTACTGATTCTATGAGACACTCCGTGCATGAAAACATTGCACCCACAATGGCAAAGTTTTTAGCATATGACATTCCTCTCTGCCCCATGTCTTTCAAAACCTCCCTTGCTGTGGGGGTCCTTAAGGGGTCTTTGGGATCAAGACCAACATTAGAGTCAATTCCGGCTGTGAAGACACCAAAAGCTCCTCCCAACACAAACCCTAAAAGAGAGAGAAATGTTGATTTAGAGCTGTTGATTTTGATTCTGATTTAAATATTGAGATCACAAAACCCCTTACATTTGAATTACCATCCACATAAGAATTATTAACATATTGAGACACTCAATAAATATTGCAATATAGTATTTGGTTTTACTTTACTCAAGTATTTTAATATTAACATTCCACAGTATGATCTATACTTGAGCCTATACTGTGTTCATTGACAAATTGTTGAACTGTCAAACATGACAACACACTTATTTGATCAGTAAACTATGCCGGTGTAAAACGTGTTAAATGTCTATCATTGAAATACCTCCGACACATGCTATGAGTGATTTAAACGCGCAGCTCTCCATTCCCCTCTCGATCATCTTCTCCTCTTCTGTTTTCCGAGGACTCGGTAAAGCACCCATAACGGTCGGGTTCAAGTCTTTAATCTGTCTTTTGGCACCAATAAGGTGATCCAAAAGAAGACTATACTGTAGTGGAGCATTTTCCGCAGATAAAACAGTTGCCGATTGACATGTAGCAACCGAGAGTGATGCATCCGTGCTTTCTGTGGGCGCAGCCATGTTAAACCAAGCATGTTTCAGTCACGTTACGAGAAGGTTAAACAAGAGCACATTCGTCAATAGTTATTCGAAAAACGACCAAATAACATAAATCACACAGCTTGGTTATTTTTAAAGTCCTAGATATACTCAAAATAACATGTGTGTTCTCCATGCAACATTTACATAGTCATTTCTAATAATAATAATGATAATAATATTTGGATTTGCAGATTCGACAGAAAGGGAGGTGACCTTTGCATTGGCACTGACTCCTGAGACGCTCAGAATATTTTATATAACGATAATAATACAAGCTTTTTTTATCTTCTGAATTTTAAAATTATTTAATTTTCTTAAAGCTATTTCAACGTTGTTTACTAAAGATACTTTGAACGATATTATTATTTCCCTACATCTTCTATAAACAAAGACGCAAAATATGAAATACGTATTCAATTTATATATGTATGTTAATATATATATATATATATTATATATATATATATATATATATATATATATATATATATATATATATATATATGAGTGTGTGTGTGTGTGTGTGTGTGTGTGTGTGTGTGTGTGTGTGTGTGTGTGTGTGTGTGTGTGTGTGTGTGTGTGTGTGTGTGTGTGTGTGTGTGAGAGACCATTTAAGATATAAACAACACTGGTCCAGAAACACTTCCTGTTTCAGTTTGTAACTGTTTTCTTTATTTCACATGTAAAGAAAACATCTTAAAGAGATATATATATATAAGAAAGAAATGAAAGAAAGAAAGAAAGAAAGAAAGAAAGAAAGAAAGAAAGAAAGAAAGAAAGAAAGAAAGAAAGAAAGAAAGAAAGAAAGAAAGAAAGAAATTATACTATATCAAAGCCCGTCTACGGAAAACCTGGCCACTCACTATTAACCTTCAAATGGTCTTCGTTTCCTGTTTACACTTTTGGGCTTCGGGGTCTTTATGACCCCAACAATTGATTGAGTTTTTGTACAAAAAATATACATTTTTTAATCATAGAAATAATGTATCTTTTTTGTTGTTGTTGTTTACTTCTCATCTATTCATGTTCTCATCATCCAATGCTGTGTTTTTGGAGATATAAAGTACTTTTGTATCCATATATCAAAAAAAATCCTCAACTACACCTTTAGCTTGCATATGAAATATAATTTTTTATGATATATTGCATTTATGCTCTAGTACTAGGCCTTCATTTCTGTGTAAAAAAGTTGTTGTTTTTTTTTTTGTTTTTTTTTTGACACATGAAGAAAATATATTTAGTTTTTTTTTTTCACATTTCTCATTCATTTCAATGTGGGGTCATATTGATCCCGAAGACCACAAGTGTAAACATTTTTTTACATACCTTCAGCTTCAGAACAACCGAATCAAGCCCAGTCTGAGCGACTGCGCAGGCTCAAACTGAGCGTGACAACAGTCTGACAGTTGTAAATCTTCTAGTAGCTGTGCCAAGCAAAAATGTTGTTGAAATATTTTGCCCCGTTGCTTTTATGGACTCTCTATCTATGGGCTTCTCTCATAGACAGTAAAAGGCTTCTCCCTCGACTTTATCCCTCCATGTCCCCCTGATTGCCTCATAGACAGTAAAAGATTGCCTGTGAGCTTCTCCTTCTGTCTATACGTTAATTGTCTTAAAAACTGATTTGTGAGCTTTAGTGTAACTAAAGGTGTGAGAATAAACACGAAATGCACGTGATCATTGTCATGCGGTAAATCCGGCGAATCGTGGAACAGCTGTGTCGTCAACAGAGCTTGTGCAGCCACTCTTGAGAAGCTGAGCTGGCTGAGTCCTCCTGGCTACTCATAGACATATACACTAGACCTCACATTGGGGTTCTAAGCATGCGTCAAAACCGCCGCCATCTTGGAACAGGGGTCTTGTCATATGAAGTAGCTAGGTAACGCTGCTATCTCTGCTTTTACTTCGAATTCATTGATGGTGGCGGACTTTTGTGCAGCGTATGATGTTCACGGATGAAATCTGAAATAGGAAGAATGTTTTTTAAAAAAAATATATAAAAAATTTTCTTTCTGGAATCAATGATAAATACATGTCTGACCATTGGAACAAACCAAAAAAACAAGAAAAGTCGCATTCATGATGATTTATGGTGATTTTATTTCCGTTAGACCTGTGTCTACTACATTGACGCTCATGCATTAAAGTGGAGGGGCTCCCCTGTTTCAAGATGGCGGCACCATTGACGCATTCGTTCCAATGAACTCCCGTAGCCAAGGTGAGGTCTAGTGTATATGTCTATGCTGGCTACTCTCGAATCGCTCTCACGTTACTTTGATAGCATACGTCACAGTCATGTGGAGTCAGCGCTGCATCAAGTCGGACAAAATTTTACTGGCATGCGCACTGTTTCAAGTCAGCCACTGATGAGTCTGCGCAGATCTGCATGAAGTCGAACAAACCTAAACTCTCACACATTTACCTGTGTCAGCTGTGTTGTCGATGCCTCGAGAGAAAAGAAAGTGGGGAGCGCAAAAGCATAGACATAATAAATACATAGACCCATTGGCCGCTTTGGAGTGTTCCTCTGATAGTTTTTTATTGTGGAAAAAGAATTTTCTGTGATTGACTCGATTTTAGAAATAACAAAGATAACTGATGGATCCTTTAACTATGGTAATACATTATAGTACAACTATAGTGCACTGCAAATAGTAAATATAAGATAATGTTAGAAGTAATAGTAAATAGTTTAGTCAATAAAATAAACAAACAGTATGCAGCAAATAAAATTGTAATGAAAAGGCTATATAAAATATAGGCTATATAAAATAAAATGACACAACCCTGTCTATTTTTGTTAAATTTCAGTTTTATTGATCAGTGAGAGACATAACAGTTTATAACAGCCTAAATGTATAATAAGTAATAAAAGACATTAGACATTATAACAGCCTAAATGCATAATAAGTAATAAAAGACAAGAAATAAAGTAAACTATTCAGACACAGCAGGATCCAATGTTAAAATAGCCAAAATATAGTTATAAAACTTAACTTTGCCCTCTGCCAAAACGATTTGCCAGGGAACAAATGATACGATTAATGAGACCAAAGATCGTCCGTTAGATATACACAAGACGAATTATACTAGACTAGAGACATCAGAGCCAGCGGCAAACGTCAGAAGCACTAGCCGAGGAAAGGCTGTTCCAGGCGGGGTGCAGAGCGCTGAGACCCCGGTAAAGGCCTGAATATTAATTACAACTCCGAAAATGTCAGATCAAATTTTTAAATAGGCGCTATCTTTATAAATAAACCACAGATTTGAACTTTAGTGACACAACATTTAGTGACACAATAACAGTAGTATTTTTAAATTTCACGTGGCTTCTCTCGTCTGTCTATGCGTGAAATACGGAAGCCTTGAACCGCAAGGTGAGAAAATAAAAGAAAACTTATCTTGTTATTTCGACTTAATAAGTCGTTATAATGACAAGTCGTTATAATGACATAATATCTCATTATAACGTCATAATATCTCATTATAACACCATAATATCTCACTATAACGACAAGTCGTTATTTCGACATAATTTCTCGTTATTTCGACATAATTTCTCGTTATTACGACATGATATCTCGTTGTTACAACAAAATATCTTGTTATTTCGACATAATATCTCGTTATTTTGACATAATAAGTCGTTATTTTCGACATAAATATCTCGTTATTTCGACATAATAAGGGGTGATTCTAATATGCATTAAAGGAGCATTTCACCCACTTCAACATTAATCTTTATTGAAAGTGGATCATATATGTAGTCGAAATGTAAAAGAATTTTTGAATTTGGTGCCCTAGCTCTTGACCCGAGAAAAGACCAAGAAAATAACCAAGGGGCGCATTTGTATGTAAGACACCAACTCCCACAATGCACCACGTTACACAGCTCCACAAGCCAGACCCACTAATCCGGAACTGCGCGCACATCAGAGAAATCACTCTTCCGTTTACAACAGAGACATCACTCTTCCATTAACAAGGCTAACATTAGCTGTCACCAGAGTTTGAAATTCATTTCACACAAAATTTCTAGTTAGTTGGCTGTGGCGAGCAGGACTATTGAAGGCGAGGGACGTAAGAGGACGGCGTGCCGCACAAGGCCGGTGGCGTGAATGATAATGAAAGACACCGCACGCCAGTCTCGCGTCTCTGAAGTGAAACTTAAGGAGTGAAACTTAAGCATACAATGAGGACCGACAATGGCAGATCAAGAGAGAAACAGGCCTGATTTTATGATGTTTTTTGTTTCTGTTGTGTGTAACATTACAGCAGTCGTCAATGAGGGGCTGCTGGCATATACTTTTGTTTTGTATTTGTTCATTTTACTATTATTTTTTTTTTTTTGGTTACTTATTTATGCGTTATTGTATGTTGTTTATGTTTCTGTACAGCAGAAACAGTCTCTTCTGTATCTGTACAGCACTTTGGGGCAGTAGTGACTGTTTGTAAACGTGCTTTATAAATAAACTTGACCTTGACCTTGACCTTGACCTAAAATGTTTAAATGTTCGCCGGTTCCCGCCTCCTTCTTCCCACAACAACAAACCCTATTAACGTTGTGAATTACTCCTCGTTTGTACTTATTTCTTTATGGTGAATTACTGCATGATACCTAGATGTTCAGTCAGGCCAAACTAAGATGGTTCACATCACAACACAAACGTCCGTGTGCTCGTCTGATTCAGAGCTTTCGTTCAGAAGAAACTGCCATTGTTGAAATTCTCTGCAGCAGACGGACTCCATATGTGTTCGTAGTTCACTGCGAGAGCACATACACAGCAGTCCGCCTCAGCTCGAGCCAGTCTGGGCTCCTTGACTGCGACAGGCAGCCGTCTCCGGTTCCTCCATCAGCCTCAGCTGCTCTTCAATATATTGCGGCTCATAAAGATAGCCACGAACATCAGATTCGAGCAGCAGACTTTCAAAATACTTTTCTTCCATATGATGTTTAGTTTCTTCCATCATTATCATTCTTCCTATCTCCACAGCGCTTGTTAGCTTAGCTTCCAAACAAGATGGCTAATATTGATTCAGTATCTGCAAGTGAAGTCCCACCCACTGATCTGTTATAGGCTGTAGGGTGAGTGGGTCCCACACCCTTCAATAATAGCTAATGAGCTAATGTTTGTAGTTTATACACTTTTTAATGAAATATGACTTCCTGCTTATTATGACGCAAAATGACGATTTTTACGTCACAATAAGCAGGAAGTAAAACACTTAAATCATTATTTCTCCCATCTCAGGGGAAAATAAGGGAATAAACCATGACCATTAAAAATATGACTGGGTTTCTAAAGATACAAAGCTTAATGCAAATGGGTGAAATGACCCTTTAACCATTTAAGCCCACCGGCAACTATAGTTGCCGCAGTGTATAGTTGTCATTTTCCTTGTGTAAGTATTTTTCTAGATGTTATCCCTGTTGTATGTCTCAATGTCATGCAAGAAAACAACCAAATAAAGGATTTCAGGACTTCCTTCCTGTCACATGAGGCTGTCAACTTCCTACCCCTACTTCCAGGAAGCATGGCAAAGGCAAACCCTCCCAAAGATTACTAATAAGTATTTTTTGTTGACATATAATCATGAAGGTCTCTGGAATCCTCTAAACAAAACAAATCTTACAATAGATCTATAGTTTTTTGCATACTTAGTCAAAAGTCCAAGCGGCAACTATAGTTGCCGGTGGGCAAATGCCTTGTAAGTACATTTATCATGGGGAAATGGGGTATACTGTGTTAATAGGTTAATAATTCAAGGTTATTGGACTTGTTTAATAATTTTACCCTTGTATGCACTGTTATTTTAGTTTTTTTCCATTTTGTGATTTGTTTTTTGTTATATATCTAATTTTTATATATATATATATATATATATATATATATATATATATATAATTTTTACTTCATTCTATTTATTTGTATTTATTTATTTTCATTTAACTTTTTGATACACAATGCCCTGTTATGGCTGCACTTTGTTCTGCATTCTTTGTGTTTGTGGTCTCAGAGACCCCAGGCAACAAAATGTAATTTTGTAACAAATTTTGTACAAATGTAATTTGTTACATTTTGTAACAAATTACATTTTTGATATATGCATACCTACATATTATGAAATCATAATTATAACAATATAAGTTACTTTTTGTCAAAATATAGCAGTTTTTGTTTTTCAATAATGTTACTGTCACAGTCCTTCGTCTACAACAGTCTGTCTTCGTCATCTGCCCTTAACTTCCCAGGATCCTCTTGTCTTCACTCCTGAACTCACTCCCTCATCATCCACCTGTTCCTCGTCTTGTTCATTGGTGTTACCTGTTCTCACCTCATTATGTTTGATTTCAGCTTGTATTTAGTTTGCCTGTGTTCCTTCATTCATGGTTGGTCAATGTTGAATGTTACCCTGTTGCGCCTGTTTATCTTCTTCTTGCCTGTTATTTGGAAGTAAAAGTTTCTTCGTTTGAATCTGGACTCCTCCTGTTCTTCTGCCTGCACCACATCGTGACAGTTACATTATGATTAGAATCAAACCTAATCAGGATGTTACAACGAGAAAAGTTGGAGTCTTTAGAGTTTATAATTTATTTCAAACATCTGTTTTTCATATAATTCAAAAAATTGTGTGAAGTGTGCCACCAAATTTCTGTGTTCTTTCTGATTTTGAAGATGAATTTTGTCCATTGACAAAGCATTTGATTCTATAACATTATTGAAAAACAGATTTTTTTTCAGTACAAAAAATGCCTAAACTTTGACAAAAAGTTAATTTTATTGTTATAATTGTGATTTCATAATATCTAGATATGAATACAACTGGAAAAATATGTCTTTCATTTAGTCAAAAAGCAAATCACAAATAGTGGAGCTCTGCAGCCATCTACTGGTTAAAGTGATAATTTGTTACTTTTAAAACGGCATTTTCCAAAAGATTGGCAAAAATCTTACACTAAACCATGTCAAATTATCCATGTTATCCCCATAAATGAAAGTTAGAAATGTGGGTCAAAAAGACCCCAAACAGCACACAAGGTTTAAGACAAATGGATTTGTTGTTTGTTGTGTTTTTATATTCAAGACATTATAAGCTATAGATTCCGCTTTTTTAGGTTTGCATCAAACATTCTTCGACTTTTATACACAATAAATTTGTTTATGAATAAAGATTGATCTGTTGAAAGCAGTTATTTTGAGATAGATGTCAAATGTTCTCCTCCTATTCATATTTAACATTGATGGGGTGCATACAACATATTTGCCCACCGGCAACTGTTGCCGCACATTCAAATACGATTATCAAGAAGAAGAAAAAACCTGAGGAAATAAATGCAGAACATGTTCACATAGGACATTATTAACACGACTATATGCATGAAACCCTTCAGAAAAAATTGGGCACAAATGGGTTAAATGAGGATTAATTAGGTAGGAAGCTTGGTACAGGTGAGGTTATATTGACCGTTAGCTGGTATAATAAAATGCATATATATATACAAATAATCGTACACAAGACAGTAAATCATTTACTCAATGCATGTTCATTTATAGATCAGTAAGTCTATTATTGATTCAAAAAAGTCTGTATTAAATATTTTTCCTGTTTTCCCATTGTCTCTCTGTCTCTCGCATATGACCACATTCCTTTGGAATCTGGTCGTAAAATCCTCTTCTCAGCCCTGTAACGTGACACTGCTTAAGCCTTGGTGTTTGTTTCATTTGGGATGTTAGTTCAGGAGTTTCATAAACCTTTATTTTCATTAATATAATGAGTATGAATAATTATGTGTCTGATTGGTCCAGACCCAACATTGTGTTGAGGATTTAGGAAGTGGCATGTCTCTATATAAATTGTCTCTGACTGAAGCCACCGTGAAAGAGCCTTTTGAGTGACTTCCAAATTTGACGACGGCCACGTAAACTTTTTCCTCAGTACGTTATAACGTTCCATATTGATTATAACGTTCCTTATAGGACTTAAGGGGGATGTTCCGTAATGGTAATCTTATGGTCACATAACAACATTACAAAGAGGATGGAATCAAAACGTTCTCATATGGTTCTAAGTCGGTCATATTATAACGTTCCTCATAGGACTTAAGGGGGATGTTCCGTAATGGTAATCTTATGGTCACATATCAACGTTACAAAGAGGATGTAATCAAAACGTTTTCATATGGGTCTCAGTTGGTCATATAACATTCTTTATAGGACTTTAGGGGGACGTCACGTTCCGTAATGGCAATCTTATGGTCACATATCAACGTTACAAAGAGGATGTAATCAAAACGTTTTCATATGGGTCTCAGTTGGTCATATAACGTTCTTTATAAGACTTTAGGGGGACGTCACGTTCCGTAATGGCAATCTTATGGTCACATAACAATGTTACAAAGAGGATGTAATCCAAACGTTAACATATGGTTCTAAGTTTATAACGTTCCTTATAGGACTTTCGGGGGACGTTCCGTAATGGCAATCTTATGGTCACATAACAACGTTACAAAGGGGATGTAATCCAAACGTTCTCATATGGTTCTAAGTCGGTCATATTATAAAGTTCCTTATAGGACTTAAGGGGGATGTTCCGTAATGGTAATCTTATGGTCACATAACAACATTACAAAGAGGATGTAATCCAAACGTTAACATATGGTTCTAAGTCGGTCATATTATAACGTTCCTTATAGGACTTTCGGGGGACGTTCCGTAATGGCAATCTTATGGTCACACAAAGAGGATGTAATCCAAACGTTCTCATATGGTTCTAAGTCGGTCATATTATAACGTTCCTTATAGTACTTAAGGGGGATGTTCCGTTATGGCAATCTTATGGTCACATAACAACGTTACAAAGAGGATGTAATCCAAACGTTCTCTTATGGTTCTAAGTCGGTCATATTATAATGTTATTTATAGGACTTAAGGGGGATTTTCCGTAATGGTAATCTTATGGTCACATAACAACGTTACAAAGAAGATGGAATCAAAACGTTCTCATATGGTTCTAAGTCGGTCATATTATAATGTTCCTTATAGGACTTAAGGGGGATGTTCCGTAATGGTAATCTTATGGTCACATATCAACGTTACAAAGAGGATGTAATCAAAACGTTTTCATATGGGTCTAAGTTGGTCATATTATAATGTTCCTTATATGACTTTAGGGGGACGTCACATTCCGTAATACCAATCTTATGGTCACATAACAACGTTACAAAGAGGATGTAATCCAAACGTTCTCATATGGTTCTAAGTCGGTCATATTATAACGTTCCTTATAGGACTAAAGGGGGATATTTCGTAATGGTAATCTTGGTCACGACTCCCATAACAACGTTACAAAGAGGATGGAATCAAAACGTTCTCATATGGTTCTACGTCGGTCATATTATCACATTCCTTATATGACTTTAGGGGGACGTTCCGTAATGGTAATCTTATGGTCACATAACAACGTTACAAAGAGGATTCCCTGAAGGTTCTCCAAATAACGTCCCCAAACCCTTTAAAGAACTCCACATCAGGACTGTCTGGGAACGTTTCTAGCTGGGTAGCTTACGTTAGCTTCATATACTCCTAGTGTTGTGAACTTTTTCTTCTAAAGTGTAGCAACTCAGAAGTGACCAGGAGACTTGGTTGTATCTTCAGCAAGATCCTTAATTGAGAAAAACAAGCTGTTGGTTTCTGCAGTCCTCATCAAGTCAAGTCTTAGCCAAGTCTTACGCCTGTTTTATGCTTCTGCGTCGAATCGACGGCATACCCCCGCAGACCCCTATCCGTCGATGCGAACCCCTCTCCGACCCCTCCGCCGTAGCTCAAAAATTTGCAACTATGCGTCGAGGCGACGCAGACAGCAAGGGCTTTGATTGGTCAGATTAAACATAATTTCAGGAGTGTAGCTTTTCCGATTTCCCCCTCCCGCTATAGCGCTATTTTTAAAATTTGCACCCTCGTTATGATAATTATAATACTCTTATAAAGAAAGTAAATAAAGAATTAAACTAAAAATAAACAGTTTTTTTATTTCATTGTTAATATATATATGTCTATATTCTTTTTTTCTTTTTTGCTCGCAATAAACTTCAATCAATCAATAAATCAACGTTTGTTTTGAAACACAGTTTATTGTTTATTTTCAATACAATGTTCACGGTTACATCATTGATAATACAGTACTAACCAAGTCTGCCACGGGACACATTATCCTGCCATAGCACAGTTCCATGTGAAGAGTTCAGATGCAAAAGCCTCTAAATGCCATTTGAAATTTTCATCTTTAATGATGATTTTTATCAAACTTGTATATTTAAGTTCAGTAATTTCACTTAAATAACAATTAATAGGTAATTATCATTGCCATTTAAGTGAAATAACTGAACTTAAATATACAAGTTTGATAAAAATCATCATTAAAGATGAAAATTTCAAATGGTATTTAGAGGCTTTTGCATCTGAACTCTTCATGTGGAGACTGAAAAAAATCCTTCAAGTCATTCCGAACAGGTATCGTTATGGCAGCTCGGGTGGAACCTTTCTTTTACTGTCTATGGGTGGAACGGGCCCTGGACATCCGTGTTGATTCTGTGGGGATTTGTGCAAGGGGGTAATCCATCGACCGGAAGTTGAAGCCTCGCGGGAGTTGCCATCTTGTAGCAGAACTTCACTTGCGTTAGCATTCCCATTGACTCCCATTCATTTTGGCGTCACTTTGACAGCGAATAACTTTACATCTGAGGCGTTTGAAGACCCCATTTGTCCTTTATTTATTTCTAAAGAAACACGACAATGTATAAATAGCTCCATTACCTTGTAGCTTATGTTATGGCCCCGTAGAAGCAGTTTTAGTGAAAGTAGGCTAACGATTGCGTCATACCCACGCGACTCTCTGTCGCACGTAGAGAGATTACTGTATGTACAGAAGGAGAAGCTCGCGCGCAATCGGGAAACGTGGAGGCAAAATGACAAAATAATTAATCAGCAACATGACATCATGACTTTTGCGTAAACATACACTCCACTTTCGAGTCAGGTGGCGTGTTATCTCTACGCATTTTGAGCTATCCGCGTGTATCCGCGTGTATGTCTACGCCATTAACGTCTGCGTCATTCCGCGTGTCTGTACACGCAGTCAAATCTCCAGTCATAAATGCCATTAACCCCAGTGACGGTTAAGTTTAGGGATGGGGTTGAGGTAAGTCATTCCTTTTTTTTACCTAGGATGGTAAGGGAAAAGTCATAAATGCCATTAACCCCAGTGACGGTTAGGTTTAGGGACGGGGTTGAGGTAAGTCATATATTTATATAACGTTAAGTCAAAGGCGTTCATAAACACGCTGAAAGGCGATTATGCGTCTTGATAGCACGCCAAAAATGGAAATACGAATTGGCGTGGCATACACACGCTACGTGAGATCAGTCTGTAATCAGAATACCTAGCAAAAGTGTCTCCTGCTCCTCGCTCATGGACAGCTCCTATTCACACTCTCCGCCTCTGCAAGTTTTGTAAGGGAATAATTCAGATTTCCATGCCACTGCACTAGAAGACAGACCGTTTGCTCTCGTCACATCTACGTCGTCAAGTTCTGTTTGAGTCTGCGCATCAGGGACGGAAGTGCTAAAAAATCGCCAAAAACGGACTTCAATCGTCTCAATGGAGTTCCAATGAGATGGCTCTGTCCATTTCTTTTACTGTCTATGGATTTGTGTCATCTTGTTATTCAACATTCTCTCTCTTTCGCTCTCGGCGCACGCCACAGAACCAAAGAGATTCGCGAACCCCCCTAGCGTTCTGGCGACGAAATGCACCGCGAAGCAACACAACCTCACGCAGAAGCATAAAACGGCCACGACGCCGTAGTAGTGACAACGTAGCTACGCCGTGGAGTTGACGCAGAAGCATAATGAGGCCTTTAAGGCTTTAGCCAACCACACTCTGAAACAAACAGTGTTTCCCTGACCATTGACCAATCGCTTGCGCTGTTTTTTGCCTATAGGAAGACAGAAATGCATGAACTTCCTCTCCAGACTCTAGATCCACTCTGAAAGTCACTTTGTGATCATTTAACTGCTTCATTTGAGAAACTATCATCATGATATCAACACAGAAACTCAAAAGGTCTTTGAGGCAACCCGTCAAAATAAAAGTTCGGTTTAACTTGACAGAAATATATTACTGTTGTACAGTAGAATTTAGATATGTCCTAATGTAAAAATACACTAACACTAATCCATATAAATTATGAATTTTTAAACAAAACTGAATTTAAGGAATAATCCATGTTTCAATTTTAACTGTAAAGCTCATTGTGCAGCATGTTATTTTACAAAAAGTTTATGATAAATGATAAAATGTGTGTTTTATGGCTTCATTTTATTACCAGCAAAAACAAAAACACGGAATTAGTGTGGAATTTTTTTCATACATATTTTTTTTTCTTAAATGTTCACAATACATGATTTCAATTAATTAATTGCTTGTTGATTGCTAAAAAATTATAAGCCCGCTCCGCAACACTAGCAGGTTCACCCGCAGACAAACCAGATAAACGTGACAGAAGTTGACGGAAGTTGAACCTCGGTTCGTCCCATGTCACCGTCACCGCGCACAAAACGTGATGTATATGAGAATGTTCTCATTAAGTTAGTCACAAAACATTCTCATGTGGTCACCAGAGAACCACATGGCAACGTCCTTATTATGTCCTCTTTGTAATGTTGCCATGTGACCATAAAATAACCATTATGGAACGTCACCCTAAAGTCATATAAGGAACGTTATAATATGACCAACTTAGAACCATATGAGAACGTTTTGATTACATCTTCTTTGTAACGATGTTATGTGACCATAAGATTGCCATTACGGAACGTCCCCCTAAAGTCATATAAGGAATGTTATAATATGACCAACTTAGAACCAAATGAGAACATTTTGATTACATCCTCTTTGTAACGATGTTATGTGACCATAAGATTGCCATTACGGAACGTCCCCCTAAAGTCATATAAGGAATGTTACAATATGACCAACTTAGAACCAAATGAGAACACTCTGATTATGTCCTCTTTGCAACGTTGTTGTGTGACCATAATATAACCAATATGGAATGTTCCACTAAAGTCACATAAAGAATGTCATTGTATGACCTACTTAGACCCATATGAGAACGTTTTGATTACATCCTCTTTGCAACGTTGATATGTGACCATAAGATTACCATTACGGAACGTCTCCCTAAAGTCATATAAGGAACATTATAATATGACCAGCTTAGAACATATGAGAACGTTTTGATTACATCCTCTTTGTAATGTTGTTGTGTGACCATAAGATTACTCTTACGGAACATCCCCCTAAAGTCCTTTAAGGAACGTTATAATATAACCAACTTAGAACCATATGAGAACGCTCTGATTATGTCCTCTTTGTAACATTGTTGTGTGACCATAATATAACCAATATGGAATGTGACCCTAAAGTCCTATAAGGGAGGTTATTTTTATGACCAACTTAGACCCATATTAGAATGTTCTCATTAAGTCACAAAACCTTCTCATATGGTCAACAGAGAACCATGTGGGAACGTACTTATTATGTCCTTTGTAATGTTGCTATATGTGACCATAAAATAACCAATATGGAATGTTCTTCTAAAGTCACATAAAGAACGTCATTGTATGACCAACTTAGACCCATATGAGAACGTTTTGATTACATCTTCTTTTTTCATCTTTTTTACATCCTCTTTGTAACGTTGTTGTGTGACCATAAAATTACCATTACAGAACCCCCTAAAGTCCTATAAGGAACGTTATAATAGAACCAAGACCCAAATGAGAACGTTTTGATTACGTCCTCTTTGTAACGTTGTTATTTGACCATAAGATTACCATTACGGAACGTCCCCCTAAACTCATTTAAGGAACGTTTCACTGCACCTGAAACTGCAGCACCAAAAGAGGACGTTTCAGGAACGTCCCAAATGTTCTGTAAAGGTTTGGAATGTTCGTCACCTTTAGATAACTTTTAGGAAATGTTACCTATGGTCACGGGAACGTCACCTTCTACCTGGGAACTCGCTTCTGTGTTTTTTGGCCTACAGAGTGACGTCGAGAAACTTCGTTTCCTCAAAAATAAAATGAAATATGTTATAAACACCACTCTGACTCTTTTCATTAAAAAAAAAAAACATAGACATTTGGCTTGGCTATGTGGTTCAGGCAATGCGTACATTGATTATCTTCACTGCATATATTAAATAACAAAATGAACATGATCTTTTTTGTTTTCATTTTAAAAATATGAAACATCATTGATTTTTATTGACATTTAACAAACAGAGACAGGGTTCATTTTATTTTATTGTTCATATAGTGAAGATAATGTAATATATATATATATATATATATATATATATATATATACGTATGTTTGTCTCTGTCCTCTGTCCTCTGTAAGTCAAACAATTCAAACATAAGCTTTCTAATAGGCTACAAAGTTAAATAGCCTAAATATATAAAATTATGAAACTTCGTGCCCTCAGCCAAAACGATTTTTTTGCCATGGAACAAACTATAGTTTAATAAGACCAAAGATATACTTTTACACAAGACGAATTATACATCAAGTTTATCCACTAGACGAGAGATCAGAGCCAGTGGCAAACGTCAGAAGCACTAGCCGAGGAAAAGCTGTTTGCTGGGCGCCAGTGAAGGCTTGGATGATAATCAGATGACGTTTTCGGAGTTGTGACAGATACATTTTTCAAATAGGCGCTATCTTTATAAATAAACCAAACACTCTTAAAATTACATTTCATGACACAATAATAGTAGTATTTTGATATTACGCGTATTTTCTGAGATACCTGGCTGTCTCAAGTCCGCACAAGTCACCTCTCGTTGCATCCTCGGTAAATGGGGCGGCTCAAGAACACATCCGGAGATTTAAACTGGCTGAACTTCTGAACTGGCTGAACTTCAGCCAGCTCCTTGTTTCCTATCTGCCATTATTGGCCAAACTGATTAATTCAGGTGTGCCTGACCTCAGTAGTCATGGCAACAATAATCAGACACACCTGGATTAATCAGTTTGTCCAATAATGATAGGAAACAAGGAGCTGGCTGAAGTTCAGGAAGTAACGTTAGTGCAGCTGTGCATAAAGCCAATTGGAATAGTATAGTGACTGATGACGTTTCACAAGTCCACAACAACACAAGTACAGACAAGAACGTATCCACAAGTTTCCTACGCCCCATGAGGCCTTGCGTCAAAAGTGGGCGCGACTTCCGGTTCGAAGTAAACAAAGCGCGACTTGACATGCTTGACACTCGTTCATTCAACAGTTGACAGTCATTCAAGTTATAGCGATCCAAACTAGCTAACGATGTGGGAACACAACCTCAACGAAATTCAAAAGGGTGAAATAACAGTACCTTTACCCTCTAAACCTTAATAATTGATTATTAATAATCAATACTCAATACTCATCAAGGCATGGTCACAGACAGTTGTGCGAGCTGACAAACAATTAAAATAAAGAATACACACTTAGTCATTGTGCTTTGTAGTTTATTCAAAATTATAAATGAATGTGCTACTTGAATACATTAACTGGCACATTTGATATTCTGTCAACACAGGCTTTGATCCTGAGTTTAGGTGTAACGAACAATCACATGCTGATAGAGTTTATAGAATATTAAGAATTTATACAAATGTACACAGGAAGATTCGTCGTCTTTTGGGAGGTGATGGAAACTACAGTCGTTGGCAGGACGGGCTCTGGCAGGATCACTCTGATTTCGTTTTCAGCTTATGTTCAAAACAATCACGTTTAAGCCACTGAATAAGTTTAGTCCTGTTATACATACAACCGCGAACAGCACATGTTGTCCCTGAGCTCCGTAACGACATCTTTCATAAAGATTTGCGTCTTTAAATAGTAAAATAATTTTCCAAAAAACAGCTAGCCTCTTCGCTAACTAACACACAAAATTCCATTGCTACTTCCGCCGCCTCACCGGAAGTTTCACCCGTATATAAAGGCTAGATGTGTTACGGCGGAGTTTCCATCGTCATCACCATGACATCGATCTTGTCACAGACAAGCTGATGTAAGATGAGTGGTCAGCACGAACACAAATACTCTTATCTCGTTGAAATCTTGACGGATTTACAAACGGTTTGGTTTCTTACAAACGTTATTAACGTGGCTATAATTATCTGGATGATTATTTATTAATACACTTTTTATTCATAAGTATGCAGTGTCTTAACTACATCTCTGACGTTTATAACAAAACAAACCGTTTGAAAATCGGTAGAAAATTGAGCAAGTTATGGTCATTTAAATAGTACATGTACCATTAACACAATGTTACGAGTGAGCGATCTGCCTGTGACAAGATGGCCGCCAGGTGCAGACGTCGACCTCCATTGGCCAGCAGCGTGGACGACATAGACATATACACTAGACCTCACCTTGGCTACGGCAGTTCATTGGAACGAATGCGTCAATAGAGCCGCCATCTTGAAACAGGGGAGCCCCTCCACTTTAATGCATCAGACACAGGTCTAACGGAAATAAAATCACCATAAATCCTCATGAATGCGATTTTTCTTGTTTTTTTGGTTTGTTCCAACGGTCAGACATGTATTTATCATTGATTCCAGAAAGAATTTTTTTTTTTTTTTTTAACATTCTTCCTAGTTCAGATTTCATCCGTGAACATCATACGCTGCACAAAAGTCCGCCACCATCAATGAATTCGAAGTAATGGCAGAGATAGCAGCGTTACCTAGCTACCTATGACAAGACCCCTGTTCCAAGATGGCGGCGGTTTTGACGCATGCTTAGAACCCCAAGGTGAGGTCTAGTGTTTATGTCTATGCGTGGACGACATATCTAGCCAGATATCTTTGGTTTCACCCACTTTATTTTTTACAGGAGCCCCTCGGAAACTTGTGGATATTGAGAAAAGGCTTCAGATCTCTCCAAGTAAATCTGCAGGCTGCAGCCAGGTGCTTATCGATCTATGCTTCAGATACTGTTCTTACTACGCCAACTACAATACCCAGCGTGCCCCTCGTTCACTGCACCAAATGTTGCGTGCTCCATCTGGCGGAGAAGTTGGTTTTTTATAGCTCGAGCATATTCAGTTGGTAGCAGCGACCAGAGGCGCTCTTCGGCGTCAGGGAACAGGTGAGTTGGTGAATATTTATCTTTTTTTTGGTCTAGGAGATTATTGTCATTGCAGTGATTCCGTTTAATTTATTGTATCACATTATTTATTGTCGTCATTGGGTAAAAGTAAACACTGTACTTGCCCGCACTTTTATCAACGGATGTTGTTTTCGTATTGCGCGCGAGAGTGAATGAGCTGCTGTTTAAAACGGTGATCGCTGTCTGGTTGATGAGCTTTCTCATCGGTTCTTTAGTATGATAAGGATAGCGATTAAAGCTCACGTTATATTGCGTTTATTTTATATTAATTCCGCTTGATGTCTTCTCTGGATAGCGACACATTCAGTGGTGAGATACTGCAGTAGTTCTACAATGAGAGCTGTGTGAACTAGAGACATAAGACTCAAATCACTATGGATATGCATTGCATATGGATTTGACATGTCATATGTCAATTATTTGAAAGCGTTTTTTGACGATTCTGCATATTTATGAAGTGAACGGAATAGTGACGTTGTCAGTGTTAAAGTGTTGTCAGTGTTAAGAATTCATTGCCAAATTAATATCTGTCTTTGTCTGTGTGTGTCAGTGTCTGTAATTTTATTGATTTCGAAAAATTGTCTCGCAAATTGTCAACTCAAAACTTTCGACTTTTTGTGGTATAGCCTAACGTTACTTGTGAAATGTAACATGCAGTTTCTTGATGTTGTCCTATGTGAGTAATGTCATGAACAAATATATTACCCCTTCAAATGGTCGGAAATGGGAACAGATAATTTAGGTTTAGAATTTATACGATTTACAGTAGCTAGCCTGTAGTTGTGGTTTTAAGCACATCTAGTCTTCTCAAAATGTGTTCTTTAATCTTGGTTAGAGTGTATTGTGCAGCTGTGGCAAACTTTCTTGTTTTTATGTGGGCGTCTGTGAGAAGTTGCTGTTTGAATTTTAATACATTCCCAAAGGCTTGTTAAGTGCTCAAACACGTTATGATATGACCACAAAGCTGTTTTTTATGACTACTAACTGAGCAGTTGAAAACATCAAGGAGACTGAAAATCATCATTAGCAAAGTCACCTTTTTAGTGCTTTTTAAAACACAGATTTTCAAAGCGGCTTTACAGAGATAACAGAAAAATAATGTTGTAATAATAATATTGTTATTCAATATATATATATATATATATATATATATATATGGGGGGGGGTGATTATGATTCAGGCAGCATTATCCACCTTGTTCTGCGCCCGTTCTATTTCCCAGGATTCATAGCGGGTTCAACTGACTGGACGGTTTTCTACTTCCTGCTGTCCTTTTTCACTAATTGTATCTTAATTTCAATCAATGTTTCATCAACCAATTGCCAGGTTTTAATAAATAACAAGTATATAGTAAACAACAGATGATCATGATTGAGGCGACAGCTCTATGGGCGACAGCGCGCAGACTGGACTTTGGTCTCATGAATGAAACTCGGCTTAAGATCACATTTTATGAATGTTTTTTTTCGATTCAGTTTAGTGATGTGGGGATGACACAATCTAAAACACACGGCAAAAAAGCATAGACCAGATTCAAACCGGAAGTTGACAACCGGCATCGTCGTCATGGCAGCGCACATTGTTTAGTGCAGAAAACGGTGGATAGGTCAGAAATCAGTTTGGACGTCCGGAACACAGTTCATCTGGTTGAAGATCAGAGTCATCACGCCCATATGGTGATGAGTTTGTTGAGGATAAGTGCATATGGCTGTCATGTCGATGAGGCCTTGAAGGCCTTCACAGGGGAGAGTCTAGTTGACACAAGCTCTGCTGGCACTTCAGGGATGCGTCGTGATCGTGTCTAGGTGCAAGTCCACCATCTGATCTGGAGACGGCCCTGGTCTGGCTCATTACATTTAACCTCAGAAGAAACAGAAAGACTAAAATTAGCGAGCGTAGATATCATTCTTTTTATGATGTAGCGAGTACATCAGGTGTTATAGGAAGTGTTCCCAGTTCTGGCTGACCCAATCATTAAGGAATTGTAAAGCACCTGGTTCATCATGGTGTCACGTGTTCACCTTGGCATAATTTAATACTGTTGGTTACTTTACTTTATACCCTATATTGATTAGTTTTGTATTGTTCCTTATGGTTGGAAGTTATAGTGCAAACTTATAAGCAAAAGGATATTTTACCCATTTGGAGCACAGCTATTTCTTTTAGTATAGTAGGGTCAGTGACGTTTTAGAATTTCAAAACGGTAAAAAAATAAAAATTAAAGGACAAAGTAAATATAGCATTTTTTGTGTACATCTATGTGTATATTTTTGGTTTTTATTAGTGCCCTTTATAAAAAATAACAATATATGACATTTTAATGTGTTTCTTTGTATACAGTCCTTGAAAATGTCATACGGTAAAACGAAGTGATTTTTAGGAATACATTAAATTTAATATTCATGACACAGTTAAAAACAACCATGAATGTAATAGTTGATCTGTAAGTATTATATAACAAGTTGCAAAATATAACCACCTACACCACAAATACTAGATATTTTGTTTTTTACAACCACAGCATGTCATCTATGGACATTTGTTCTATTTTTTTTGCAAGAAATTAGTCAAAAATGCCTTGAAGTTATATATATATGTGTATCATACTAGCTCTCCTCCATTATTTTCATGAACCTTGTAAACAAACAAAGTATCTATTTTTATTTCTTTTAAAATTCAATGTTTTACCATATGACATATTTTGTTTTACCGTATGACATAGTACAATTTCAATGTTTCATTGCATTTTTAATGTAATAAATTGATGTAGGCCAATTCAAAATGATTTCAAAGAAACAGGCATCTCAAGTGAACCTTTTTTTAACAGTAGAATATATTTCCCAACACATGAACATTTCTTTTAGTCAACTCAACTCTCTTTCAGTACAAGGAACACATGGGACGTGCTATATGTAAAACATGACAATATCAGTTAGATTTACAACAGTGAGATACACACACACACACACACACACACACACACACACACACACACACACACACACACACACACACACACACACACACACACACACACACACACACACACACACACACACACACACACGTGAATAACATATCTACAGTGGGGCCAAAAAGTATTTAGTCAGCCACTGATTGTGCAAGTTCTCCAACTTAGAATAATGAGAGAGGTCTGTAATTTTCATCATAGGAACACTTCAAATATGAGAGACAAAATGAGAAAAAAAAATCCAGGAAATCACATTAGGATTTTTAAAGAATTTATTTGTAAATTATGGTGGAAAATAAGTATTTGGTCAATAACAAAAGTTCAACTCAATACTTTGTAACATAACCTTTGTTGGCAATGACAGAGGTCAAACGTTTCCTGTAAGTCTTCACCAGGTTTGCACACACTGTAGCTGGTGTTTACAGTGTTTACTTTGTCTCTCATATTTGAAGTGTTCCTATGATGAAAATTACAGACCTCTCTCAACATTCTAAGTTGGAGAACTTGCACAATCAGTGGCTGACTAAATACTTTTTGGCCCCACTGTATATAAAGCCACTTTCCAGAAACATTGTGATGCTGACTTCAACTCAGGCCTATAGATAAGATACTGCCTATACTGACTAAACTGGCACATCCTAACATTACTGGCATCATATACTCTCACATCATATACCCTTTCCCTCCTCTTGGCTAGGTTCTCCTCTCTAGCTGCAGGATCTGCCCTTAGCTTTGCACAGAAATGTGCACCCCTCTCCTTACTAGAAAGAGGCATCTGTAATAATGTGAAAAAATGCTTAAAATAGGCAGAAATATATTATATATGTTAATATTAATTCATAGTAGTCATACAAACTATATATGTTATATAACTATTAAGAAATAACAGTTAAATGCTCTGTGTCATATGGTATAACAACATGTCATACGGTAAAACCGTTTGTCTGTATGACATTTTTTGTTTGCCCTTATGACAATTTTGTGCTGTGTCATTTATAACAGGCAGTTGCTTGGCCACCTCCTTCCATCTTTACCCTTTACCTTGACTTTTAAACTTTATATTTCACCTGTAAATAAATATTTTTTCAAATTTTAAATGTTTTAAACCCTTTTTTGACGTTTGACCATATGACACCCAAATCTGTGACACATGTAACTCACTTGGAAAAGGTGAAATTACCCCAAATGTAGGAGCAAAATCTTAAACTTGCCTTCAACTTGGCTGGTCTTCAGGGGTCCTCTGAGTAATGTCATCATATTTCACATGACTTAAGTCATTAATATCCAGTTCCAAAATGGCTTCTAAACTTTGTTTTACCGTATGACATAGGGAAAATGTGTTTTTGCGGAACAATTTGTTTTAGATACAAATGACATTTCTGAAAGGACTATCTTACTGATACTTTAATATGCTTATCTTAAGACTTGAAAAAATATGCCAAATGAAAAATTGTATCATTTTTAAACATTTTTAATAATTTTAAATACAATTGTCTTAAATAACTTTAAGTGAATTCCGTTTGTCCGTATGACATTTGACCACATTAATAGTCTAAAAATTACCTATTTTTGAAATTTCACACAATTAAGAACAGTGAGGAGGACAGATGATGTGAGATTAAAACATGTATATAATTTTAAACCTATTTTATATTATTATATAATATGTATTGCTCCTGGAAGTGCAAATCAGTGCGGCACGTCACTGACCCCTTATAGCCTAATGCAAAATGTAGCCGTAACAATATAAAAGTCCATAATTTTCAAGAGACCGTGTCACAGAGTGAATCAGCTTTCATAACTACAGCTTTGCATACAACCTTAGAATTAAACTGAACTACAAATGCACTCTCCGAAATGTTTAGAGAAGACTTCTATTGCATCTTCAAACCAATCAGGTCAATCAGTCCTGGCGATAGTCAGTCCTCCGGTGTTTCCCAACTGAAAACAAGTAATTTTTCATTCGAAAGCTTTCATACTTCAGCTTTCACCAAACCAAGTAAAACTTCCCTAAATTACCCAGTGCATAGCTATTTGTAGGTAATTACAGCCTCAAGTTTTTTTTTTCCGGGTAAACCATCGAAGAAAATAGCAAGTGTGTCTCTGGCACAGCTAAGCTCTCTAGAACACACTGCCCTAGATAGAGCACTCTGCATCTTTACAAGTCTACTGCAGCAGTCTAATTAAAATAAAACCCCTGCTCAAATTATGTTGAAATGTCTTTTGCTTTTAATAATGTATACTAGAGTGTTTTTTTAGAGAATGCAGCATTTTGTGAGCAATACCTTAAACCTTTCAGAAATATCTTTAAACCTTTAATCCATGTGTAATATAGGTGTTTTAAATAGTCAGACCTTGACTGGTATTTAAAGTATATAAAAAACAATTAAGTATATCTTTGATAATTTAGGAAAGCATTGACATTATACAGCAGCAGCCCAGTTTCTTGGTCACATCATCCTTGTGGCTCTAACCAAAGCAAACACTACAAATGAAAAGAAAGTATAGTCTTTGGCCTCTGGAAAAATGGATGCTCCGATCGAACGACCACAGATTGGTATCGGCTGACTTGCTCGGTAGTCACTAAATTTGAGATTTCTCACAAACCAATCGCATTGGGAGGAGTATGTCCGAATTCATAGTATTCAGAAAAAAGTTAGGTGAAAAGCTGCATAAATGGAGAGGAATAATGAATGAGGGTAGACTAACTGACGTTGGTAGGTCACACAGGACTTGAATTTTTGCTAGGGATGGGCATTTTTCAGAAATATTGCATTCGAATATTCATGCTCATAAAAATCGAATATTCAAATATTTGTTTATTTAGTTTAATTTTTTTTTTACATTTTGTCACCATTTATGAACAGGTTTATGATAAGGCAATATAAACAAGAAGCTTATAATTTATGTTACAGTTTTCTTTTAGTTGAAAACATCAAACAGTAGGCCTATGTAAACCGGTGTAAACCTATATGTATGTTATAAAAATATAAAAAAACGAAAGCATTAATAAAAGCATGCTCAAGCAGCGTGAATGGAAAAAAAAGCCTGATAAAGCAGATTGCACCAGGTATCGTACAGAACTTAGGCTACACACAATCGAGTCAGCATATGATTATACAGTAGTGTTTATATTGTTTGACGTTTATGTTGAGAAAAACAACAATATCCACATGCAGCAGGGGTGCAGCCAGCCATTTATGCTCGAGTGAGAAAAGACGCTGCGCTGACAGATGCAGAGACACAAAGATGTTTCTAGCACTTTGCGTTTTCTGTTCTTAGACCATTCTCCCTCGAAGAAACTTAAAGTATGTCTCCAAATCATTTTGCTATAAGATTAGTTATCATCTCGGATCATGGGGGGTCCAGCTGCGCTTACCTGGAGTCGTGATGCAGCCTGTCCTCATTAGACTTCGGATTTCATGTGATTTTCTCATTGTGGTGATGATATTTTCAGTTCTGAAACTTACAGGATATTCTTATAATATGATTACCTCTCAGATGTCAAAAGCTCAAGGAAAATTTGATTTCTCAGTTCATCATCCCTTTAAATTTCAATATTGACCAAAATAGTCATGATTATGATTTTTGCTAGCCTGGATGCCAGCCCGAACCCCACCCAGAAAATTTTTTTGGTCAGGAAGTTCTCGATCCATTGAGGAGTAATTATGATCAGTTCAGAAATCGTCAGACCAATCAAATTGCCAGGGCGGGCTTTATACGATGATTGACAGATGGATCTGCAGTTGTAATCATCACGTTATCAAAGAGCACTTGGGTTTAACTGGTTTCCCTCAAAGATGACTACAGCTGGAGAATTGAGATCCGCTATCGCATCTGTAAATCAACAGGTCATTAATTTTAAAAGACGAACAGAGAACTGCAATCAAGGCATTTGTTGATCGGAAAGATGCGTTTGCCTAGCCTGGCTGCGCCCTCCTACGCACTTCCGCTCAATTTCATTTTACTTCAGTAACTACGTCTGGGATCGCTCCATAGACCTTATTCAGAGCAGCGCCATGACAGGTATGAACGTGAGGCTGTGAGGGATAGACTTACCGTGTTTCCAATGGCATCCGTTGTAAAAAGCTGAATAAAGCGGCTAGATTACTTACAATTTTCCACAGCTTACATTGTCAGGAGTTTTTTGTTAACTGACATTTCTTGCAAAGATATTTTTCCAGTGTTTCATGAGCAGAACAATCCGAAAACACATTTAATAACAGTACAGCCCATTGAAGAGATGCAAGTCTATCCCTCACAGCCTCGCTTTCATTCTCATTAAAAGATGAGAAAGATGGCGCTGCCGTGAATAAGGCGTATATCCTTAGGTTTCCAGAAATCAATTTTTTGTAGGACCAATCAGCGAATAGAGGGAGTGGCTGAGAAAGATGACGTTGATGTAAGCGCGTCAGTTTGAGTTCAGTAATGGCAGCGGAGAAAGACGCGAGAAAAGCTATTCGGTCCGTTGTTGGAAAAGAAACTGCCGAATATACAGAATTTAAAGCCGGATTGTTATCGTCTAACCTCTTGTTGCACAACTGAGGACCAAGTGAAGAAGGCAGAAAGTTTGGAAGTTTGTGCTGGGCAGCTCTTACACGATGACCGTGACATTTTGGACGGACGGTTTAGCCTGGTGTTCGCGGTGTTCGGAAGCCCCGAGTCCTGGCTGCTAAACTATGGTTGAAGATCCGCTCAGGAGTCATGTCAGTCGCTCATTCCCAACTGTATATTTACTGATTCTTGTGATGAATAGAACATTTTGAGCCCCTTTGTGCACTCGTGCAGGAGGTTGGTGTGTCAGTTTTACATGTTGTAAATCATACAAATTGGTTGTGATTTAAAAAAAATAATTGTCATAAATAAAAATGTACAAACACATACTTTGAAGACCATAATTAAGGTAATTAAGAAACAATAAGACGTAATATGAAAAATTGTTGTTTATTACACATCTGCAGATAGAGACAAGACTGATCATTCACTGTAGCTGCTACAGCATTTGCGGCAGATCAGAAAACAACCACAGCGGCGTATTTGTAATGATTAGACACAGCTTCCACCGTTGAATGAATATATCACTGTCCTTCGTGTCAAATATACATTTCAAATTAATAATTGTTCCTAGATTAACAAAACCTGCGGCGCTCGTTGACTGAAATCCTATTGTAAACATAATCCTCTGATCATTCGGACTTGTTGTTTCCAGCCATTTTGGCGCATGACATACCTCACTCACGACACCCCGTTAGCGATTGGCTATGGCAGATCATGAGTGACTTTGGGCAGATCCAATAGATTGGTCGCACTAACGTAGGACCAAATAAAAGAAGCAACACTCATTATTTTACTACTTCCAATGTGTGCGCAATTGAGTTCTGTTGACAACTATGCATAGCTCCACATAGGTCACTTACTGCAATGCTCTAATTAGTTGTAGATCTATCCAATGAGTGCAGAGTTGTTGTTTTTTTTTTTCCTTGTTCAGTTAAGACATGGCTCATAATCCCTATGGAGCAGTATCAGACTCACATTCTGATTAGAATATGAGTATGGCGAAGTCAGGCTAGATTTTTGCCGTAATCAAGCAACATAATGTAGCCTGTGTGGTTGCATGAGTGTGAGTGTGTTTAAAATAAAGGCCAATTACATTACATTTGCTTACACAACAGATCAGCTTCACACATCCCACTGCAACACCACACCACACCAGTCACAGCTCAGGTCTAATCAATGAGACTATTAGAAGAGAACTGATTCAGTGCACTGCAGTTATTTTAGGGATGCTCAGCATGTCTCTGCAATGTCAATTCTGAGCTGGAAAAGAGTGGTGACTGAAGTCTTTTAATGAGATTCTTCATGAATGTGAATCTTACCTAAATAATAAAAAAGGAAGTCAGCCAAAAAAGTAAACTATGCCAAATAATTATACCATACCCATATACCACAGACACGGTTTGAGCACATGAACGCATCAATGGCCTATCAGAGGTGTTTAAATGAGTCAAAGAGTTTTGTTTAGTATGGGCTCACTGAAAGAGTACTAGGGTTGCAAAATTTGGGGAAAAATCAAATTGTGATTTTTGTAGTTACAATTATGATTTGCAATTTAAAATGTGTTAAACAAATGATTTTTAAAAATATTAACCCACAATATTAAAAATTAACATATATTGGCCTACACATAAAGTCGGCAATGCGTCATAGTTGGGGGGCGTGGTCGGCGTGGGGGAAAGCAGCGCGACCATCCTATGTATTTGAATGACAAAAATGTCAGATTGCGAGTCATTAATGCCTGCCGACCGGCAACAGTACATTGCAAAATTAACTGTAATAGGTTATGATTGCCCTTATTTAATTAAAAACTGGGTAAATGACCCAACCAAATGGTCGGAGGTGTCGTTTCCAGACTATTGTTATCTGGTTGAATCTTCAGGTAAGACATCGCGGAAGCTACCGGCAACACAAGCCTATTACTCAATCAACTTGCGTATAAGTTACTATAAGTCAATAAAACCATGTCACTTACCAATTGTACGTATGCTTCACTCCAAACTATTAATGCTTTTGTAAAACGGTGATCAGTAAGTAGCTACGAAGTTGCAGAGGGACTTTGCTGACAGTTATCCGAATTCTCACAGACTGCAGTCTGATAACGCTAATGTGACTGAGACATCCCTTATGAAAAACAACTAAAGGAATCTTGTAGTATTTTAGGACAAAATATTATAGTAACGTTAATCTTATAGGAATACTATAGTATTTTGGGTCATAGCCTAGAAGTATAGAGGTATTAAAGAACATCACATAAGTATTTTACACTACTATAGAATACTAATAGCCATAGGATTACTATAGTTCTTTTTCGTAAGGGATGTAAAGTCAGACAAATCTGGCCCACTGCCTAATTCGAGTTAAACATCTACTACTATATCACACATGGACCTCTACTCACACAGTAATCTAATAAGATATGATTAATTTTGCCATTTTGTCCTCCTATCCGGTTCTGTATGGTTCTCCGGTTCTCCTATCTGGTTCGGTATCTGTAAGAAAGGCTGTAGAACTTCAATTTATAATTTGTTAGTTTATTGGTGGTACAGAAAACGACACAGCAACTCTACGGCATGATTGTCCCATGTATTTCAATGAGCGCCAAGGCAATGTTGTCCCCCACGGGCTAAATTCACACCACGTGACGGGGCGTTCCCGGGGGCGTTCCCAGACCAACCGACTGTATCTATACCGATATGGTGGCTGATCTATTGTGCATCCCTAGTTGCCAGGGAAACGGCATGTGATGTGTCACATGAATTCAAACAAATCAACCATAGATTAGCCTTCTAGGTCTGAGCATACTGACTCAATAAATAGGCTAGTTTTTGCTGTTTTAGACAGTGTAATTAATTTATAATAACTTTGTGTGGCTATCCCTGCACATTGTGTGTGCAAGAGAGCACACAGTGTCAACTGATCTGAATTGCTGTGTTTTGTGATTGATTGTGCTAAGTCACACCCGATTGTCATGTTCATCGTCACACAAATTGTTGCTGCAATCTTCATCAGCGTCACGCCTGGTTAGGACACAGTGTTGGACTTCTCTGAAAACCAGGGTAGCCTGTTTTGACTTTGGAGAAAGACTCACTTTATTCATAACCAGTTTACATTCAGTCCTCATCCTCTGATCATATTTTCCTTTATCTCTTGTTCTGTGGCTTTTGTTTGGTTTTTGGGTGGATTAGTTTAGCAGTGCCTATAGGACGACCAATGGCTCTGACTAATTGCAAACATAAAAGGACAGCAGGCTGATGGAACATGTTCCAGTTGAGTTTACCTTTATATCTGGATGGACATTATATATGTGTGAAACCCTAAAAGTTCATTCAAAGGTATTTGAACCTATTCCCATCTATGATCTTTCTCTCTCACTTCATTAGACTACACTTCCCACATGGTGATCTTGATGTAAACACCACTGATGTTGTCATTGATACTTTGCCTTAGATGGTTTGCATTTTTTTAAAGCACGCAAGTACACACCCTTTGGCTGCTACTGACAATGATTGTTGCACCAGCCTCTTATGTTTTCTGTGAGTTGGCAGATAGAGGTGTGTTTTCAGTCTACCTAACGCTGCTCATTCATTCTGCCGGCTGTTCTATGTTTTGCTTGTAGGAAATAATAAACCTTCCACAGTACAGAATCAGATGAGTTTGGCATAAAAGGTAACTGACCTTATTAGTGAATTTCTTTTGTGAACATTTTTGATGATGGCGATTAGGATAATGACAGACTAGTTCAATGAAATCTGTTGCATTTCGACTTAAAGAAACTTAAAGGCATAGTTCCCCCCAAAATGAGAATTTTGTTATTATTTACTCACCATCATGTTGTTCTAAACCTGTATGAGTTTCTTTTTTTCTGTTGAACACAAAAGAAGATATTTTGAAGAATGTTGGTAATTAAACTGTTGACAGTAGCCATTGACTTCCATAGTAGGAAAAAAAATACTATGGAAGTTAATGGCTACTGTCAACTGTCTGGTTACCAACATTATTCAAAATATATTCTTTTGTGTTCAACAGAAGAAAGAAACTCATACAGGTTTGGATTAGGAACAACATGAGGGTGACTAAATAATGGCAAAATATACAGTTTTGGTTGAACTATTTACTTAAATGTAGATTTTTGAAGAACAGACTGATGTGTTCTTATGCCGAATATTTGAAAGTGCAGTCGAAGTGCATTTGGCAGGTCTGCATCGAGACTACAGGAAATGGACTGCATACTTGCTGTGTAAATTTCAGTCAGCCTGGGTAACTGCGTGGAATTTTGTCTGTACATCAGATAGCCACAGCTAATTTTATACATCCAGTCTTGAGTTTTGACATTTCTTGACCCTTGAGGAGAGCATATACAATTTTATATTATTGCTGATATTAATGCATTATAATTTGGCAAACTACTCTAGAATTAACTTTATTTTTTTTAAGTTTTAGTTTTATAAGCAGAAATGATAGTTGGAAAGACAGCTGGTATGTAGGGCCCTATAAAATCTGTTTTATTTTTTCCCAAATTCCGTTTTATTTTTTGCCAAATTCCGTTTTTTCCGTTTTAATTTTTGCAAATTCTGTTTTTTCCGTTTTAATTTTTGGGAATTCAGTTTTTTTACC